>OX578272.1:59591388-59776388 GCA_951217065.1 Baccha elongata | reverse complement strand
CAGAAAAAAATGTAAGTTTGTAAAAAAAAAATATACAATTTGTGAAGAAATGAGATTTAGTATAGACATTCATAAAATAAAATCACACACTTTTACAGTGAATATTAAATGTTTAAATTGCATTAATATAATTGGCGATGTCGAACACCAGGCTTTTTTCCTGTCAGATTTTTTTGAGGGGAATAATGACTCCAAAATATCCAAGCCACATGCTTATTAAGATATTCGTGTACCTAAAAAAAGAACAGAATTACAATATAAAAGGGTAAACCTTAAACTTTATTGGTATAGTTTTAATAAGAAGTCCATCCTAATTAATCTTGTAATTTACTAGATCAATTGCTAACTCAAACCGTCGTTGAACCAATAGTCTTCCAGCAGTTATCGATTTAGTAAAATTATCCAAAACGACCGCGTGAATTCCATCATACCTTTGGAGGCAACGAAATCGTACCTTTGCCCATAAAAAAAGATAGGATCGGGGGACAGTTACGAAATTCCTACTTCTGTAAAGACGTCGGCCGTGGGTAGATATAATTATAGTGTCAATAGTTATATTAAGGAATACAAAATATCAAGTTAAAAATTTGAAAAGCATAATGAATTTAGTGAACCTAAAAGAAAATAAATAAGAAAGAAACAACTATGAATTAAATTTGAAATAAAATACAAAAAAAAAAATTTGTTAAAAATACAAAAAAAGAAAATCTAGCTAATATCTACAAGGAGTCATTAAAAAAAGAAAGTTAAATTAAATATCTATTAGTGAAACATATACATATTCAGTTTTTAAAGTCACGGAAAATATTTTTTTTTTATGATAAACGTTTTAAAAAGGATACGTCACCAACATCAGCGTGAATTTCGAGCTCGAACTTCGCAGCAGGACGTCATCGAAATAAAATTTTGTATCTGGAAAACTGTGAGTACCAAAATAATTATATTTTCCCTGGCTTGCTATATATACAGGGTGATTGGTATAAGATGCACCAAAAAGCTTGAGCGTGTAGGTGGACTTAAGACAAGAAAAAAATCGTATGGGAGGGGGGTCTATTTCCCCCCGTTTAGGCAGGAGGGGCAATTTTCTAAAACATTGACTTAAATCAAAAAAAAAAATTATTTAAAAACAACGGTGAATGATACAAAGCCTTGTTATATTTTTTTGGAACGCCAGAAAACTGCTCTTTTATTTAATTTTTAAATTAAGTTGTTTAAGTGAACAATTTTAAAAAAATGTATTTTCAAACTCAAAATTAAAAAAAAAAAAAAAAAACCCTTTTTTATTTTTTATTACATACCATCCGATTTTAATCAAATAATAAAAAAAAACGAGTTAACTTTTTACTTACTTAGTTTTACTTTTAATTTTTTTTTTATTTTTGAAAAACTAAGATACATTTTAACGTTCGGCTTTCTGTTTTTGACTGAAAATTAATAAGAGCATTGAATTTTGAAAATAAAAATAATAGTTAATTACATAAAATTTTGAAAAAAATTAGTTTAAAAAATTTGTTTCTAGTTTTTTTTTTTTTCAAAATTTTGAGTTTGAAAATTAATTTTTTTTAAAACTGTTCACTTAAACAACTTAATTTAAAAATTAAATAAAAGAGCAGTTTTCTGACTTTATAAAAAAATATCATTCACCGTTTTTTTTAAATAATTTTTTTTCTGATTTAAGTCAATGTTTTAGAAATTTGCCCCTCCCGCCTAAACGGTGGAAAATGGACCCCCCCTCCCATGCGATTTTTTTCTTGTCTTAACTCCACCTACACGCTCAAGCTTTTTGGTGCATCTTATACCAATCACCCTGTATACATTAACTACATACCTATTTTTAAGATAATTATTTTATTTAGTTTTCTTTAAACGTAATATTTAATATGATACCCGCATATAAGTGTATATTTTTAATAAATACTTTTTCTTCAATATAAACTCGGAAATGACATTATCATTAGAAAAAAAATCTTAAATATAATCTTATGCAATATATCTCCATCTCAGAATATTCATGTACCTATACCAATAAGCTATTCCTTCGATTACTTTATTTGTCATTCGGACTTCATTTTGAATTAAATAAATAATCATGTTTTGAATTTTAAACCAATCATGTTGATCGTGTGTTAATTATATGTGAGATACTAGGAGTGGGACTACCCGGCATAATGTAAAAAATCTGAATAATCGATATATCCTTAATATTTTTTGTTGACACGATTATATTGTTAGTATGGTGAAGAGCAGAGATGCCACCCACTTACCGACTTAGCCGAGCCCGCAAACGTGTCACCCACTGCTCATATGAGAGGTCGAACCTTTCATGTACACCAATATTGCTACAGAATTAAAAATATGGTTAATTTGAAAAAGACTATTTGAATATAAAAAATCAAAACAAATAATTTCTGCTTTAGTTGAGATAATAATAGAATAGGAATCTATTAAGTTCGACTTAGTTAAAGTCGCCCAAAGCGCAAACTTTGATTTCGCCATTATCAAGTGTTGACAAAACAATTTCAATGTTAGCAATATGCATGCAAGGCCTTAGCCAAGGGGGGGTTCACAGGGGTTCAACCCCCCCCCCCCGAATTTTTTTAGAAATGCATCTGTAAATCAACCTTTTCCGCATAAGTATGAAATTTGTGCTCAAATAATTAGTGATTATGTTCAAAACTTTCTGATTTTAGTTTTAAGCCTACGTAGTTAGGTACCAACATCATTTTCGATGAATTTAGTAAGGTAGCTCTAACAGTTTTGAATAGAACTAATAACAAACACATTTAAAGGATTACGTGAAAATATCGTTCCGGAATTCAAAACAATTTTCGAGACTGCACAAAACTTAGTATGTGTTGTGGATGAAAAACTCCAAATTCCACGAATTGTGTCAAGGCAACAGCACAGACAAAACGTGAGCACAACGGATCCTGAAACCTATTTTAGGATAAGTATAATGATTCCTCTTTTAGATGACTTCTTAAGTCAGCTTAAAATAAGATTTGAAAATCATAAGTCCATACTTTTCTCTTTGTGCATTTTAATTCCATCGATCCTTGGCAAATATGAACAAAATTACAACGAAGAAAACTTCAAATTTTATAGATCTTTTTTGGATTGGGACACTTTAGAAGCTGAGTTTACGTTATGGAAGACAAAATGCCATAGACAAAAAGATACAGAGCGTTCAAAGAGTGCAATAACAACTCTTGGGGAATGCAATAAGGATCTGTATCCTAACATCCACAAGCTTCTCAAAATTTTGGCGACACTACCGGTTTCAACGTGTACACCGGAAAGAACATTTTCGACAATGAAACGTCTAAAAAGTTACCTTAGAAATTCTACCGGCGAAGAAAGACTAACAGGATTGGCATTAATGTCAATTCATCGACAAATTGAGATTGACACTGAGGAAGTTTTAGACATATTTGCAGCACAGAAGGCCAGAAGATTAAATTTAATTTTATAAAAATGATATACTTACATGTTATTTAATACTTTTTTTTAAATTAAAATCTAAAAGAGTGATGATAAATGTACCTACCTAGTAAATTATTTTAAAAAAATATTGGAAAAATCTTTTAGTTTTTCAAATTTGTTTGAGAGTTTTCTTGAAAAACTAAGTATGCAATTGTATTTTATTTGCAGTACTCTACCTAGGAAAAAATATTGAAAATCGTTAAAGCAGTTTTTTTTTAAACCGTTTTCTTTTTTAATTTTTGAAAAATATTTTGCAATTTTTTGAGTATTTCAATACATCGAAATCTGTAGTTCATCTGGAAAAAAATCTGAAAAAATTCGATATTCCAACATATTCAAAAAATCTAAAAAGTTATGTATATGAATTTGATCATAAAAACCTTCCTTAATTTTAAATTTAATTGAAATCGGTTTTGTTGTTAGCGAGAAATTCTGATTTTAAAAAATCGGTTCTATGAGAGGTACTGTTTTAAGATAAATCTCGACTGTTTTATCAAAATCGTTAAGGCCATTTTTAGAAAAATTAAGTTTTAACAAACTGTTATATTTTTTACCATTGTTTTAGAGCAAAAATTTCAATTTCAACAACGTCTAGTGCGGGACTACTAAATAAACCAAGTTTGCAAATCAGCCTATCCATTTAGGCTGCAGATCTGCAAACAGGCACTCGGAGGAACAGAATTTTCCAACACACTTTTTTCTACTTCCCTATCATCGCAATATAATCATGTTTATTTGTTATCTCAATTTTTTTTTTTGACGAATCCATAACTTGCTTTATACATAGAATAGTATCATTATCGCAATTAAAAGTCGTGTTTGGTGGATTTTGGGTTAATAGGCTGTACTTATTTTATTTATTACATCTACAGAAAGGTACAGATTGAGTGGTGTATGGAATAAGTATAAGCCCCCCCCCCCCCCGAAATAATTGTCTGGCTACGGCCTTGTATGCATGGTATACTTAGCTATTGTTGAACCAGGAGGAATATTGCTCAAAAAGATGATTAGATCCTCCCCACACTCATTAGATATGCGAATATAAATTTGATCGATTTTTGAAACATTTAATTCATATATAATATCAATTTTGATTGGATAGGCAGCGAAAGCACTTCGAACAGCAATCAGTACTCCTCCCCCTCTTTTCTTCACAACGCCAACGTTAAAATGGTCGAGGCGAAATTCAGAAAAAGTTTTCAAGTTAAAAAGCTCTTCACTAAAGCCATGTTTCGGTGAATGCATAAACATCATTATCGTGTGCATTTAAGATTAATTGCAGTTCGCTTACCTTAAAGCTGAATCCTTTATGTTTTGATAGTAGATGCGAATACCATCATCAGATAGTTTATTTGTTGGTTATAATTTGTTATTATTTTGAATTATTATGCCGGAGTTTGACTCACGGCAACTTGAATGTTTTTTTTACACATAAGAGGGCCAATTACTTACTATTAATACAGATTTTAGTATATATGTAGGTTTTCAAATTTAAAAATTCACAAATTTCATGGACGTTGGCATCTCTTTTAACTAGCTTGACACACTTATTTACATCTGCACTAATTTGGAGCTTACAAGCTTTCATTATTTTCATCACTGCCGACGTCATATGAAACGATCGTGTTTAAATTGGCATTGTGATTGTTTACATTTAAAGCACTTGTACACAGATTTTTGCTAACGGGGCGAACAACACCGTTTGAACATGGGTCAGGAACCTAAGAAGGCAGAGTGATAGATAGATAGATAGATAGATAGTTTTTATTCATTTCATATTAGTTTTAAGTTTTTACATTTAGTTTATAATTGAATAATAATGCGAGCATGGCATTGCTGCCGTCTGCCCGAGTGGCATTATTTATTTGATATTACATTTTTTTTTGTTCAAAACATTCGAATTTGATTTTTTTTTTTCTTATTTGACTTAATACTTAATTGAATTTAGTTGCAACTTTTAGTTTAGTTAAAACGAAAAAAAAAAATAGTACAAAGAAATTTACAAGCGGATATAACTTTTAATTTAGTTAAGACGGAAATTTAATAAACTGGAATTTGAAAAAAAAAAAAAAATCAAAAATGGATATTGCTTTTAGTTTAGTTTAAAAGGACTAGATATTAATAACTTTATGATATATATTTTTCATACAACTTTTAGTTTATTTAAAAAAAAATTAGAAATTTTCACTAATAATTCTGTTTCTGTATGCCATCGCTTCTGTTGTGAATTCATATAACCGAATCCAATTTTCCCCATTCGAAATCAGTTTGATGTCGTCTTCTTGCAGATTATTTTTCTCGTAGAAAACTCTCCTTATCTCCATCAGCATTGAACACCTTACCAGAAAATGATACATATTCTCTTTTTCCCGCATGTTGCAAAGAGAGCAATTACCTTCCAAATCAGTTCTGTGCGGCATAAAATTAAGTTTAGTAAGCTCTCCCCTTGCTTTGAAAACAGTATTTATTAGTTTACGTGAATGATCCTGGGTGAAGTAATTTCTTTCGTTAAGATTATAGTTCAGACTAGAGTACATCGTTCTTTCATTTGATGATCTAGCTTGCTCTATAAATGAATATCTTTCATTCTGATCTATAATATGTTGTATAACTTCATACAGACTCACTTTTTTCCATTGAAGTGAGCTTGCATTTTCTAAATTAAGATTCCATCCACAGTTTGTAGCATGATCTAGCCAATCTTTGTAAAAAAATGACTTTTGGTGGACTGCACTCGTTAGCATCATCTTCGGTAGTCTGGCGTCATTCATGTTTACCACTCGTACAAGATAATCTGCATTGAGCTTTAGTGTAGATACATAAAGTGTAGGTAGTGTAGTAGTAGTGTAGAAAGGCACAGTGCACACATCTTTTAAATCTAAATTAGTGGAATTATTTTCATCTTCACTTCACTTTTTTTACACGATGGTTTTGGCGCACTTCTGAAAAAACATAAATTGGAATTATTGTTGTTATATTGTAATATTCGTACTAGAATGTCAGTTTTTATTACTGACCATTCTGTTAATTTTCATTGAATGTGTTCCGTCAACAATACATAAACGGAAAGACCATCTGGTTAAATGACTCCACGTCAACTCATCGTATTTGGATGATTTCAAATTGCTCGAAAAATTCGGCTGCATATCCGCAAGCCCAATCTGTCAAGTGCGTCAATCTATCAACATAGAATCTATGAATTTTCAGTATTTCATTTCTAGCTTTTATCATCAAATTAATTGATTTAGTTTATTATATTTATTTAAGATAAATATTTGAAAATTTTTGATTACATATCCAACAACTTGAACATTAATTTTCACCCATTCAAACCAAAACCAAAGGGTTGTATACAAATTTCGACGCATTTCATGAATACATATTCATTTTTTAAACTAATGTTGAAGGAACTAATAGGCTCTCCAAAAACCGACTTATCCTCTGCAAAATTATTTAAAATAATTAAAATTATTTCATTACAGTGCTTCACAATCTTCCAGATGTTGCCACATAATACAACACAAACCATAAAAGAACATTGAAATATCTTCATTCTGTATGTAGGTACTCTTTCGTTGGCGCGGCAGAAAATCCTTTATTAAATTAACTGAATTTCATTCTCATTTAGAGAATGCCTTTATTTAAGCAGCAACAATTTTCATTATAAAGAACAATCGTTATACGACTAAGCAAAGTACAAGTTTCTGCTTCTTTGAGGCAACAGAGTCTCAAAATTCAGTGTATGCTGAAATTAAGAGATGCTCATAAAACAACACTTTACCTTCAAAAAAGCAGACAGAGAGAGAGACACCCTTTTGCCAGGATACCCTCCTTAGTCGTATATTATGAGTATCCTTGAGATAGATGCTAACATACAAATTTGAAGAGAAGTGGGTGGAGATACAATATGTAGTTGGCGGCAAAAATTACCTAGAACGCGAATTCAACATATTATAATAAAAAGATACAGATATGTTTATAACATTATGAAGCTCGAAAAAGTGAGAATCTCCCAATGAGTAATGAAAATGAAAATGAAAATTGTTTTGTTTTTTGTGTTTTTTTTTTTTTAATTAAAAGGATAAAACGCTTGACGTCGACGATTCTCGGTTATTTATTGAGAGCGTTTAAGATAATTAATGACAATGCAGGATCCTTTTGTGCTTTTATTCGCATGTGTGTTGCATGCAATAATAATAACTACAGCGACAACGATGACAACATTGGTATGTTTGTCATTTAATGACATTGTTTCCATAATTATTCGATGGGAATTATTCACGAGAATAGGGTGGTAGGTAGATGCGGGAATGGCTAATGAGATGGGATGGGAAATGGGATGAACTGAGAATATTGAAACTTCCCTATTATAGTACACCATTACAATGGGAGAACTCGTGGAATTGCGGTGCCAGAGGCAGACAGATTATTTGTTGCACAATATCAATTAAAATTAGTGTATTAGAGGAATGCCAATGGAATTATGTAAAATGAGGAGAAGATTTTGAATAGTTGCATAATATAATTTGCAAATTCTTGCATGCACACAATGGTTGCAGATATTTTTGATAAAGAAAAGATAAGGAAATTATTTCAATTGAACTGTCATATTCAGTATTAGTTAGACAAATTGTGGGAATTTTTTATATATGTAGTTAAAAAAGTTAAAGTAAAAAGGTCTCCAAGTTTGAATGCATTTTTTCATGGGGTTTTATTATGAGTATAAAACTGAGTTTGGACGAAATTCGGTCTTGTGCAGCAGCTGCCAACTTGATTTTAAGATTTTTTCGTATTCTTGCGTTTTTCTACGTTTGTGTCCGATTTTATGAAAAAATTATAATTTTTTTTTGTTGCAATTCGTATAATCTACAAAGGATTAATAAGAAAAAAAACGAGTAAAAAAATAGACTTATGGTTTGCGTACACCAAACCCGTCATTGGCTTAAGTAGCTATATGATCGGGCGTCGTTGATCAAATTCGTCCGATTGAATCAATTATAGGGAAACGAATGAAAGCACGTATGGTAACACCTTTAAGTTGTTGTTGTTGTTCAAAAAATTCAATGAAAATTGACGAAATAAGTTTGGTTGGCTATTTGCCAACGTTTTCAAAGGATTTTTTTTTTATTTATTGAAATTTGTTTAATTCATTGTCAAAATTTATTTTTTCAAATAATTTAATTTTGCATTTATATTGCACTGTTATGTTATTATTAAAACGAAAAACTGAATTAATTAAATAGAAAAAACAACACAAAACAAAAAATTAATTGTGTCAACTTAAACAAAATCACAGTAAGTTGACACAATAAATTTTTTGTTTTGTCTTGTTTTTTCTAGCAAGCATCTTCGAAAAAGGTAAAATGAAGAAGAAGAAGAAGACTTCTCAGATAACTTGGAGTGTCTGTTTGTAATGTCAAAATAACAGTATTTTACTACACGCATATGAAAGCATACACAGCCCTTATAACAAAATACACCTTTTTAAAATTGTTGTCCATCTGTCTGTCTGTCCAATAACAAGGTATTTTAGGCTAGCGGCGTATAAACAGTGAAGTTGGTATGGATTGGCATGCTGCCAGGTTTTATAAGTCGTCTTCTAGCCTGCCAGAGCAGTCTTCCAAAAAATATATTTTCAAATTATTTCTACAACAAAATATCGCCCTTAATATTTACATAAATAAAGTAAGTTTTTAAGAATAACAGTTAGTTTTCAGACTAATATTTTTCCACAGAATTAAGCGTCTTATACTCTTTCAGTACCTACATATGAAACAAAATTGAGTTATTGTTTTAGATATGAAGAGAGGCTTATAGTACGGTGCGACAAAAGTAGATCCTATTCAAGTGACCAGCAGTGTAAATGAAATCAAGGTAGCCTTAACCGGACTAAAAATGAGAAAAACAGCTCGGACCCAATGGTCTACAAGCGATAACCTGGCCAGGACCATAATCCAACTCATCTGTAAAATATGGTCGGAGGAAAGTATGCTCTATGAGTGGAATCTCAGTGCCAGGATCCCGATTCAGCGATATAAGCCTAGCCAAAAAACTTCGAATTAAAAAACTAATATGACTGGGCCATTCGTAAATTCTTCAAAGCCAAACCAGAAAGTCAGATCCCAAGGTAGAATTAATCTTCGTTGACCAGGTAGGGCAGATTTCCGACACTTGGAGTGTAAGATTGGAGACGGCAGTCTAGAGATCGAACCGACTGGAGGGACATATTAACCGAGGAACCATGCTCCAGT
Organism: Baccha elongata; assembly: GCA_951217065.1. Taxonomy (NCBI): domain Eukaryota; kingdom Metazoa; phylum Arthropoda; class Insecta; order Diptera; family Syrphidae; genus Baccha; species Baccha elongata. Next base: position 59,766,654 of record OX578272.1, on the reverse strand, counting down.
TGAGTTCATAATTAATGCAAGATATTTAAACTGTAAACTGTTTTTTTTTACCAAAAACTATGGTCGCATAATCAATTCTTTTCAAAATGTTTGTTTTGTTATTAATTAACTTTATCTCTGGAAGCTTTTAATCAAACAAAAGAATAAATGAACCATTTTCCTTGATTATTTTGACACCATTTCCAATCAACATCATTAAACTACTCCCGATGTCAAAACGAAAAACATTCTCCACTAATAACTCCAATTATACAAATACATACTTCTAAAATAAAAACAACTCTATCCCGTCTTCAGAACTGTGTTCTTGTCTTCATTGAACCTACTTTCAGCATCATAATCATAAAAATGCAAACTTTCTTTTCATCATTAAAAAAAAAAACTTATTATATCTTCACCCACTTTTCTAGCAAACGACGTTGACTGTGGACTGCTGCTACGCACTGCTGCTACTGCTGCATCCTCAGTGTTCGAGTGGCAGGCGCCACCAATAAATTTATTTTCAACTTTTCTAATTCACTTAAATTGCAAAGAACTTTCCACCAAATGAATTAATTTTGTATGAAAATCCGTTTTCTTAGGTTCCTTCTTGTTTGTTTCGGGGTTATGTACCCTATATATGTGTGCATGCTAGATATACCACATCCACTTCCTTCCATGCCTAACAGCAGCTAGAACACCCTTCCAAGTGGGTGCATTCAATTAAAGAAGAATGCTGGATGCATGTTTTTTGTTTTATGAATCCTCTCTGCGTCTCTTCGTGCCTCGTCAGCTCTTCCTGATTCGTCTGTTTGCATTGCATTTTGGCGCCCGCATAAGAAAAAAAAAAATACTTGTTAACATCGTCTCTCCATCCAGGTTATGAGTGCGGGGAATACAAGATCTCCAGTGCAGATAGAATCAAATGAATTTTGTTTACATGGCACCACCTAAAAGAGAGTCCTTGCTTGCTACTTGCATATGTTAAAACTTTACATAGACAAATATAGGACGAACTAATATTCTTCTCTCGCATCGTCGAGGAGATATTTTTGCTCTAAAAAGTTCGTTGACACATCACCACGAAGTAAAGCATCATAACTCAATGTTCAAGCATTCGAACATAATTGAATTATTTAATGTTCGTCGCAAGTTGAAAGATTTTTGTCTGCAAAGATCCTTAAAATCATGACCTCCTTCCATCGCCATTGTGCATTTAGACTGTAATTTCCTTTGGCCTAAGTGGATTTTTGCAGCGAATTCCAACATTCGTTTTACTTCCGCATTTCTTCTGTGGCGAGAGTGATAAGTTTACTTTTTTTTTTGTTCTCGATTCCAGCGCTTGGGGGCCAAAACCAAACACAGAGCCAAAGCCGCTTTAAAGGAAATTAGCAATTTATGCGAAGTATTCGCGCCCCCAGGAGGAGGCTCATTATTCTCGAATGTGCGGTACGCGAAGTTGCCAAGATAAGTTTTCTATTAGATTGTGTGAGAATCGGAGAAAAGCGCAGGAAAAACGTTTTTTGATTTCTTTGCGGTTATAAATGATGTTGACGACGACGACGGCCGATGGTGATGTTTTACGGTGGTAGTGGTGTGATGGGTGGTTATAAATTTAAAATGTCCGACGGACGTTATGATTGTTTTTGGGTAAAAGTTTGTGTTATTTTTTATGTCAGACAGATTTTTTATCAAAAAAAAAACTTCGCACACGCGACAAAGTTTTAAGGAGTTATCGAGGAAACTTTTTCTTGTTGTATGGAATTAAAAAGGATTTATGAATGCTAAAGGGGGTTCGAAGTTTGAGTGATAAATCAATTATAATGGTCTTGGATGTGTCGAAGGATATGAGGCATATGATGAGTTTAGATTTTGATATATTTGAATATAGAGGTGTCTTTGCAAGTGATAAAAAATGTGTTCAGTTCAGTGTTTGCTTTGAGGGTGTGAACAACATTTATGTTTCGTTGGTATAGTGATTGAGATTTCCACATAACTTGACAACCTTTTTTTTTCTTGTTAAAGTCACAAATTAATTAGGTGCTCTTCCATATTAAAAGTTGCTCAAAGGCCATCTATTCGTATTTTCCCGATTTTTGTATTATTGAAGAATAGCATCAGTTAAATTTGTTAAGAGCATTTCTGTGACGTATTATTTAACTCAAATCTTGTTTATGTAATTCAACTATTTATTGTTGGTTCTTAATAATTAGTTAATAATACTTAAATTTATAATGTAAAATGTTCTTGTTATAATACAAATTCTATACATCTATATTGAAAAAATTAATAAATAGACCAGGGGCGTACTGAGAGGTCAAGCCGTGGGGGGTGAATTTTACTGAAATGCCGACTTTTATAAGGAATTTGCCGACTTATTTTGGACTGCCGACATTTGCTGACTGCAGTCATCGCTATACTAAAAAGTAAAAAATGACTGGATGTTTTGAATAATCAATAAATTTCCATGAAACTATGTAAAAATATTGAGTATCAACTGTAATATTGAAAAAATATACCACGTGAATTCTTTTAAGATAATTATATAATTATAAACACAATTATATGTATTATAATGCTAACCAGCCTGAAAACTGAACCATAGCCTTAAAATTCACATATTATTAAAAAAAAAACTAAATACGTTTTGTTAATAAATGCATTTGTTACTTACTTACTACTTACTATTATTTTTACAGTAAAGTTATAAATTCCTTATAAACAATAATAAAACAACAATTATAATTTTTTTTGTATTAGACTGCTCCATGTCGGATTTTAATTCGGCGGTGTTTAAGTAAGGACCATTCTTTTCCGACTTCACTTAGACGAATTTTGTCCACTATACCTTTTGAAGAATAGAGCAGCATCAATGCATTTAAACGGTCATCACCCATTGTCGTTCGCAAATAATTTAAAACTAGTTTTAGTTTACTGAACGAACGCTGACATAAAGCTGACGTCACAGGAGCAGTCAAAACAAGCAAACAAGTTTGTACGCCAACGGAATTACATTTTTTAAATTGACACTACTTTGGAAATGTCTTCGAAGTTCGTACACTTCGTACATGAATCAAGAAGTATTTGCAGCTCAGAAAGCAAACTCTCTGGTTCCTCTTGAAATAATTTGGGTTCCAATTGCGAAATGGATTCGACTGATTCTATCGTAACATTGCTTCTGTTAACTGGAATTTCAAAAATCTTTTGGAGAGGTTCAAAAGTTGAAAAAGTATCTTTCAAATTATTTGTAATGCACGTGGTAAAAATTTGCAAAACCGTTCTAAACTATTTTCTATGAAACGTAAGAAAATCAAAATCGAAAGCAGTTTCTGGATTGTCATCAATTCTTCTTGGTACACGGCGAGTTCTGTTATGTATATGTAAAAAAGCCAGCATTTCACACGATAAATTCGAACAATTGAAAATGCCGACTTTCTTGCTAGAATATGTATAAAAACCTGCAAAAATGCCGACTTTCACACTGAAAATTCGAAAAAACTGAAAATGCCGACTTTTGTCTTAGAATATATGTAAAAACCTGTGAATATGCCGACTTTCACACTTAAAATTGGAATTATTGAAAATACCGACTTTCTTGTTAGAATAAGTATAAAAACCTATGAAAATGCCAACTTTCATACTAAAAATTCAAAAAAATTGAAAATGCCGACTTGCTGAACTTAGTTTGAAACTCTTGATAATGCCGACTGCAGTTTTATAAATTTTCAAAATTGCCGACTTGACCGACTCTGGAAATTCTTGGGGGGGGGGGGGGGTGAAACACCCCCCACACCCCCCTCTCGGTACGCCTCTAAGAATAACAAATAAAAATAATTTCAACTAAGTAGAAGATGCTTTAATAATAATAATAAGAGTAACATATATTTCAATTCACAATAAGAGTACACTTTTTAGTCTGTGAAAAGTTGACAATAATTATAAGTTGCGATAATATTAAAATAAGATTTATAAAGTAAAATAAGATAATGAGTTTATGAGTGTGCAAAGAATGAGAAAAACACAATTTAAAAAAGAACAAAATAGAAAACATGAGAAAAAAAGTCGAGATAACAATTACATAACCATATCAATCTTTGTACTTTAAAAATTAATCTCAAATCTTAATGTTATCTAAATGTTATATTAGTTGAGTTTGCTTGATAACATGAAGCGGGAGGGGGGAGGGGGGTAATTGGTGAAATTAATTGCTTTGGTTAGTGAAGAACAGCCTTAACTCGTTCTTAAATCGAGCGTGTCACTTAGCTCTCTCAAATTTCGCGGAAGTGTATTCCAAAGGCGTATAGCAGAAATACAAAATTGTCTTTCGGATGTTAGACAGGTAAACTGTGGTAAAATCAAACAAGCAGATCTGTTGGATGCCGAAAACCGGATTTTATCGTAAAGATATATTGGCTGCCTCATTTTTATGATTTTAAATAATAAAAACAGAATACGAAACTTTATACATATAATTGAAAAGAGACATATCTAATAAGTTGTTTTCCAAATGCGAGATATGGTCAAATCTTCTTAAATTATAGATGTATCGAAGTGTACTATTGAATGCAACTTGAAGCTTCCTTTTAGATTCAGTATCACAGTTGTTAAATATTTCACAGCCATAAATGAGTACTGGAATAACTAAAGATTTACCAAGAATTAATCTTGTTTCTGGTGGTGTAAACTTCTGAGCCATCCATAAAGTTCGAAGAACTCCATAAGCTTTGCCCACAATCTCATTTATGTGATTATTCCACGTTAATGTCCTGTTGAATACCAAACAAAAGTTTTTCGATCTTTTAACAAATTCAATAGGCGAACAATCAAACTTTATTTCTAGAAAATAAAAAAGCTCTAGCTTCTTTTTTGATATGACCAAACACTTACATTTCTTCGGGTTGAGTGAGAGACCATTATTCAATGACCACTTCGAGATTCTTTTTAAGTCTTCGTTCAACTCATAAGCACAGTTTTCGATAAGACCAAGAGGGCAACTTTTATAAATTTGTATATCGTCAGCATAAAAATGCTTCGATGAGTTAAAAATTATGTTTTGAATTAGGGAGAATAACAGGGGGCCCAAAATCGATCCTTGTGGTACACCCTGTACTAAAGAAAGAAATTCTGACAAAGTATTTCCTATTTCCTAGGGATACAGCCTGTTTTCTTCCTCCAATATACGACGAGAATAACTTTACAGCCGAAGAAGACATGTTGAAGCATTGACGTAACTTATCAATAAGGATAGAGTGATCGACCTTATCAAATGCTTTTGAAAAGTCCAAAAGGATAAGAAAAGTAACATTGTCCTCGTCTAATTTTGCTCTTATATCTTTTACTACGTTCAAAAGTGCGGTGGTACAACTATGTGTGGCACGAAATCCAGATTGAACAGAAACCAAAAGCTTATTACGTATGAGATACTCATTAATTTGTCTATGTATAATTCGTTCGCAAATTTTGGACAGATAAGGCAGAATTGATCTCTGATTGGTCTGAATTCCTCACCAGTTGAATTCTTGGGTATTATTTTGGCCATTTTCCACTGACTTAGCATTGAATTTAGTGGACTTAGCTGAATTATTGATTCAAATTAGCTTTAGTCCTTGAAAAATGGCGTTTCGTGCCATTTTGTACATATGTACATCATTGCATATACACCATTGTCCAAAATAATAATAAAAAAAAAAACAAGAAACATAAGTGAATGCAGTGAAGATCAGTGTTCTCTTCCCTCTTCTATCTCTTCCTCACGCTCACACTGCTGTATGGTCTGATCATCGATTTTGCCGTTTATGTGGATTACTTATTTTCACACACTGCAGTGTCGATGATTATTCCTATATAGCATTTAGCGCATAGCTAAATAAAGGGTGTAATGCAGTGTTCTCTCATGCAAACTGATGAACAGGCATAACACTATTGTTTGTTTGTTTGAGGTTATTAACATTCGCTTTTTATCTATTTCTGAGCTTAGTAAATCGTTAAAATTGTGTTTTTTGTATTTTAGTATTGAAATGATGGGTAAGTTTCGTGTGGACTATAGCAATATTCGTGGTCTAAGAAATTTTTTCTCTCAGCGCACATCCATACTGTTAAGTACAGGCCAGCTGTATTGGCATTAAGTGAAACCCAAGTGATTGAAAATATATTTCATAGTTTTTACTTGTGGGTTATAACTGAGTGCATTTATTCATTTCCCATTGCGGGCTCGCTATTTTCATAAGGCGAATGATGTTGCTTATTAGCTTCAGCCGCAATATGGCCACTGTTCCACTACGAACTTTAATTTCATGTGGTTTAAATTCACTGTGTAAGCACATCCTTCACACATGTTTTATTTATAGAAGTCCAAATTTAGACATCAGTAATTCACCTTCTAACGAATTTGATGCGCTGTCGGACTCCATTACAAGAATTGTTTCCCATTACCCTCACACTGAAATCGTTATTACGAGCGATTTTAATGTTCACAATTCTTCTTGGTTTCGACATTCAGGCCAGACAACACCCGAAGGAAGGTATGCAGAGATCTTTGATGAGTTAAATCATTTAACTCAGCTTGTAAACGAGCCAACTCGAATACCAGATGTTGAAGGTCATTCTCCGAAATCGCTAGACTGGTTCCTTACCTCTGATCCTGATAAATACAACAAAGATAAATATGCAAACTAAAGCTTTAAGTGCAAACTATTACAGACACTGTATACTAAATAAAAATCATTAAAGATTAAAAAAAAAAATAGAAATACCACAACTTTTTGCTGTACTACCTTTGAAACTGAATTGAAACAAAAACAAAAACACAAGATTTCCAAAAATATTTTTCAAATATCAAAACATACGCGGAGTAGAACTCTCCATTAAAAAAACATAACTTGAAATCACTTACCAAAGAACACGAAATAAATTGCGTACATGCAAAAAAAATTCAAAAAATTCAAACTGTTAACATTACACTTAGTTTATCACAACACACAATGAAGAAAGAAAAAAAAAACTGCAGCGCGTTGACCCATGTAGCAAACTTTTACTTCTTGATATAACTTTTTAGAAAATTGAATTTTGGCCAGCTTTTCGGTGCTATAATGTGCGTTGGCTGGAAACACAGTTTTTATTATATTTAAATTTTTTAAGCTGGTATCGTTTTAATATCCCGTCGTTTTAATAATTTTTTGAAGTAGAGTTGCCATTAAAAATTTTATTGAAGTAATAAAAAGTATTTGTTTTAGTACTTTTTTTTTAAGTTGTCCTAAACTGCCCCCGCCCTAATCTGCCCCCATCGCACTTCCCGGATAGCTGTAACGCCAGTCTTCAACCTATCCACTTTCTTCATTAAATGTTCAGCTGCAAGCGCTTTGTAAAGGGTTTTCCAATAAAAGGTGTTATTTTGATATTCAAAGAAAAATGGCATTTTTTGAGATAAATGATCGGATGTTTATTTCATTATAAAGAGGAAGGTTTGCCGTTAATAATGGAACACAACATCAGCCAAATGGCCGCCACGACCACGCTTACAGGACCATATCCTTTTCCCATAACACCTCTTATTGGAAAACCCTTTATATGAGGTGAGGACTCTCCTTGTTGAGTTTTAAGTTTGTTTTAAATTACTGATAATACGGCGGATTAAAAGATAAAAAGGCAAACAAAAGTAAATTAAGAAGAAAAAAGTAGTTTCTGATGCTGATAATAAAAACTGAATGCTCACTATAAAAAAATTGACAGTAATATCAAATACCTATAGTGTCACTATAGTATGTCACTATATCTATAGACACAATAAACAATAAGGCCTATTCGGCAAAATCTGTTATTCTGTTATGAATTTTCTGTTATGAATCATAAAAGATAGCCACCATAAAAGATCTTTTATAATTGGTATTCAGGAGTTCGATCTTTTATAAAAATCTTCTATGGAACTTCGAAAAAGAAATTCTTTTATGAACAAAGCAAACAGAACTAAAATCTTTTATCAGCTGTCAGACAAAAAAAATTGTAAAGGAAATAAACTGTGAAATGTTTCGGAAAATAAATTAGAAGTAGCATATAAATACAACTAATTTTGAGTATAAAAAGAAAGGTAAGTAATATTTGACAGACACACAAAAAACAAAAAAAATAATTATATAATTTATTTGAAAAAAGGTGACCTGTTGGCCGAAATTGAAATATATGAAGCTACGATGGGGCTTTGAAACAGCGAATAAAGTTGTTTGGCTAAAATTGTAAAAGTTAATTCAAAGGATGTCGATATTGGCAAACTTGTTTGCAATATTGTTGAAAACGAAGCAGATGTTGCTGTTTTTAAAGATTACAAAGATGATAGTACAGCTGCACCCGCCCCCAAAAAAAGCCCATGCTGAAGCACCAGCGGCAGCACCCGATGTTGTTGCTGCCCCATCAGTTGCTGCTCCATGTCGCAGCCTCCAAACTTGAAGAAGACAATCGATGATAAGGAGCGTACCATCAAAGCTGCCGTTGCAGTCAATATTATTGAAAAAGCAAAGGAAATATGTCAGCCTAATTTGAATACTTCAGTGATGTGCAACAATTACAATCAATTAACAATCATTTAACAATTTATGCTGCCTTGAAACAGTTCGTGCCTTAAGCCCACAGACGTTTGCTATGTTTGTCTCGATTGATTCAGATTTGAAGAAGATCTTTTGCTTGGCTTTAGAATTCGCTAAAACTAAGTTGGAGGCTTAAATTAAAAAAATATATGACTTTTTTCTCAAAATCATCAAAAAACAGCTTTGCAATGAATAAAGTTTATTACGAATTTCTTTTTTATCTATTTATACTTCTACTTCAGATCAAAGTACCTATTTTTTGTTTTCTTCAATCTGTTTGACGGCTTCGGCGAAGTTCTCAGTCAAAAATGTTCCTGGTTTTCAGAATAAGTTGAAGATTTTTAACTTGAACTGAAAACCTTTTCAATCGTCCAAATGAAGCAAGTAGCTTCGGAATAAAACCGTGCGTCGTATTCATATATGATGTATGTAGCAATTTGAAGAAATTTCTTGAATTTTTTTTAAATTGGATGATAAACCACCTTGTGATTCCCAAACTACTTGCTTCATTTTGATAATTGAAACTGTTTTGTGTTCCAAATTAATTTCTCAAACTTATTCTTGAACCCAAATTAAATTCGAAAAAATATTTTTAAAAAAATTTATATAAAAGTCATTTGTCATGTTTTTTGAAAATTTAAAAAAGTAAAATTACTTCTTTATGATATTTTTTTGAAATAGTTGGGCAAATTGAAAACGGTTTCCAGAATAAGTTTCAGAACTTAAATTGGAACTCAGAACAATTTCAATCATCCAAATAGAGCCAGAACTTTTTGAAAGACAAGATGGTCAATCAGCCAATTTCTTAAATTTTGAAGAGATTTCTTGAAATTGATACTTATACCAAGCATTAATTCCGAAACTATTTGCTTCATTTGGATAATTAAAGCTGTTCTGAATTCCTATTTTAAGTTCTTTAAATTTTTCTGTAAACCAATTTAAATTCGACCAACTATTTCAACAAAATTTCATATAAAAGTTTTCTGAAAATTAAAAAATAGTAAAATTACTTTTAGATGATTTTTTTTTTGAAATAGTTGGTCAGATTTGAAATGATTTACAGAATAAGTATGAGAATTCCAACTGAAATTAAGACTATCATCCAAAGATGCAAATGAAGCAATTAGTTTTCGAATGACCAGGTGGTTTATCGGACGATTTCATAAGATTCCTTAACATTAAAAGACTTTTTTTTTAAATTGGTAGGTACCTACTTGTACCACGGTTTAATTCCAAAAGTAATATAAAGTTCACAAAAAACCACATCTTATTTTATGAAAACTTAATTCAATTCAATTGCAGATGACTTTATTAAGCTTCTTCAGACTTTGGAGGAAAAACACAAGTGCAATCTAAGCTTTTTTCACCTAAAAAAATTCGTTGTTCAATATATTTAATTTTCATATATTTATTTTAATATAATTGCTTACATTTGTCTCCTTTTTATCATTTTGTTGACGAAATAAAGGGTAAATATCAAATTTTACTCCAGATATCTACATCTTTATTGAAATCTTTTATGATAAAAGTCAGAAAATCTTTCTTTTATTCTTTTATGATTTATAACAGATTTCATAACAGATTTTTACATGCTGAATACCAAATCTGTTATTCATAAAAGATTTTTTGACAACTTAAACTTTTGTATGGAAATTCATAACAGAATAACAGAATAAAAGAATAAAATATCGATATTTGCTGCCAGTTTCTATTCTTGATTTTTTACCTAATCCAAAAATGCGTGAGTTACGAGCGAATATTAAAGTAACCCTTCAAACCAAGATGGCGGAGAAAAAACGCCAGCTTCAATTACTCAAAATATATGGTTTTTTGGCTGCGTGTATCGTATCTACTGATACATTTTGGAAAGAGTAATTCCCTTTTGGACTTTTTTTTATCACAAAATGACGAAATGGAATGCAAAAAAATTCCAAACAATTTCTTAGATTTTTTAATCATAACCAAGTTGTTCAAAATGTTCCGGTGTCTCAAAAAAAATACAATAGATATGATCAACAATAAGTCATATAGGTATGAGAAAACAATGAAATATGTGCTTAACTCTTAGTTTTATTGCAATTTTTTTTCTGTTTAAATGTCAGATTTGTTACACTATAGGTACTTAGACCGAACTCAAAGAAATCACAATTTAAAACAGCAAGGGACAAAGAAAATACTATGTTTCAGTCCTTGTTATAGCTTCAGGTTCAATAATTACATGTTTTTTTGAGGGTGTTTGCTTGAACAAATAATAATTATAATTTCTTCTGTCTCAATATTCTCACTACAGGCTGTCCCATTTTAAACCTGACATATTTACAAATACCTCGCAGCTTCTCATTTAAATAAATATATCATAAACATAAATAAAGGTTCTTTTTACAGTTCAACATTCTTAACACCCATTCCCATTTAACGAAGAAAGAAAAACAAATACAGTATGGCCTCAAAAAAGTAACTATCGATATAGAGTAGACATTAGACAGAGGCTATTACAATCAGTGTGACCAATGAAATATTTGAAATCATGCTAAGTCCAGTATTTTAGCATGTTTTTTTTTTTTAAGAAAAAGTGCTAAAAATCATGCTAAACATTTTTTCGAATACAAAACCTACCAAAAATCCTGCAAAAAGCTTTAAACTAACAAAAACATTGTTTTTTTCAGAAAAAATAGTATTTATTAAGCAAACATAACAAAAACATAAAAATCACTTCGTGACACTAAAACTATTTTATAAAAAGGAACAAAAATCAGTCATTGTTTTTGTAAACAACATTAAAAATATTGGGCTTCATTTAAAGCCTCCTCAAAAGCGTCAGGCAAATCTTTTTCTTCTTCAGGTGTATTATAGAATGTTGCTAATCCCACTTCTTTCACGATTTTCCTTGGAATGGCGAAACTGTCACAATAAACTTCTGACAAATTGTCTCTGATATGTAGAATACTATTAAGCATGTTTATTTTCATTCTATTTCTCCGTTGGTCTTTTACTAAATTCATGAAGCTAAAAACTCTCTCAACAGCAGCATTAGATATCGTCAGAACCAAATAAGATAAAGCGAAATTTGATAGCAGTGATGGCAGTGTTCAAAGTCAGTTCCAAATGAAAATTGTATTGGGTTTTGTTCACACTTACGTTTGTTTTGATTTGACTAACCTTTTGTAATTCTATACTTTGGCTTAACTGAAATCCTGCTAAATTTTCAAACTAAAATATAGAATCATGCTAAAAAAAATGCTAGCATGATTTGGTAAAAAAACCTGCTAAAAATAAAATTTTCCTGCTAAATTTAGCAGGAAAAATGCTAAATTGGCCACACTGATTACAATAATTATTGACTTATTTATTTGGTGCTCATTGAAAAAAAAAGTGTGACTCATTAAACACTACTTTCAGTCGATGATATGTTATTTCATTTGGTTTTAGTTTTTTTTTTTTTTTTTCAAAGTTCTTTTACAGTGTTCAGATTATCCAAAATTCTGTCCGGTTGTAAGAGCTTCGTTAGTGTCACTGTTCAGGAAAAAGGACGAAGAGCGAAACGGAACAAATTTGAACCAAGGAAAGATTGACCTTGCCTTGGTTGAAAAGTGAAATTTTAGTAAAAAAAATTTTGAGAATACTAAAGGCCAGTCTTTTCAGCTCTGGTTAAGTTTAATCACTGATTATTTCAGCTGGTAACCATAGATTTTGTCTTTTAAATAAAATTTTAACAAGAGAATCTATGGTTACAATAGATTACGTTAACCAGCTAATTTTCCGTGGTTAGTGTCATTATTCCAGTCGGTTAACAGAGATTTGTTTTCTTTTCAGCAAAATTTTAACCAGAGAATCTATGGTTAACAGAGATTTCGTTAACCAGTCAATTTTGCTTGGTTAACCACAGAAATTCTATGGTAAGCAATTATTTTTTTCACATTTGTGTTGAATGATAAATAAAATATTAGATACTTATTAATTATTACTACTAATCGCAAAGAATAAAATTAAAAAAAGTGATGATCTACCATCTTAATAAATTCCACCCCTATATTTTATGTATATTTTTGGTTTTCCTTTGTTCGTAAATGAATCAATTCAGTTTATCCATGTGCATCGAAACGAGACAGGCTGTTATTAATTATTGAAAAAATCTTCGATCTCTTCCTCACGCATTCATAAAAGTATAAACAAACTCAACGAAAGATTCCGTTTCACAACTGGACCACTGGAAAACTGGAACTATCTCTGGTTTGGTAACCGAAGTAGATAAAATGGCGAAATGACGAACTGTGGTTAACCGAGTTTCGAAACAACTGGTTAAGAAAATTCCAATGTGAACAAACCAGAGATTTAACCAGAGCTGAAAAGATTGGCCCTAAAACATACCCCAGCATATTTTTCGTGTCCAATGGGTAACGAGTCGGGCGTGAAAATTGTATTAAGAATCGTACTGCCACTCTGGAGGCCTATCGTTCGATTCCTGCAAGTTCACACAATTTGCATTAATATTTTTAATTATTGAGGCAAACTTTCGCCGCCGTGAATATCTTTGTATATCCACCCACTGGACAGGACAGTTACATTTTTTAGACTTCGGTTATTGTTACAGTATAAATTGAATTGACCCATCTGTGTACTTTTTATCGGTTGTTCTTATCAAGGGCGCACTGTTTAATATTATATAAGTATCCCTTTGCGTTGAACTTCGATATTTTTGAAAAATAAAATAAAATAAATAAAATTAAGTCCAATCCTCCCACAGAGCGAATAGTGATTTATTTCTACTAAACAAAAAAAAAAAAACATATTTATTTGCCGATAAGGAACGTAACGAGCCACTTTCATACATGACGAGAATACAAAAAATATATTTCCGTTCTTAAAAAAGGGACTCGGTATACTTGGCAATGGCTTGGGTCTAATGCCTGTTTGTTTATGTGTCTGGGTTGATATCAGGTCCTTCAGGTCCAGCATAACCCAAGGAACCTAAAAACTGAACAGTCACGTTCCTTTATTAGCCATAAATGTATTTTCCCTTTGTGCTGTTCTTAACTCTTTTATTTACTTTTTTATTGGTCGTTCTTTAATGCCGGGCTTCTTTTAAACACCATGCGGCCTTCCGGTTCTACACATCCATTCCTTCATTGTCCATTGTAATCCATTTGTTCAACAGGATATCGATGTTTATTTTTTATTTTTTTTACCAGAGTCATGAGGCAGGAGGTAATAGAATGAAATTTATTGCATTTTCCAATTCCTAAGACTGAAAAATTGCTGTAATCGCATATCGCACGGAAGGCTGTATGTGTACGGCTTGTGTTTTTGTTGGGCTATGGTTTGGGTGTGAATGAGCAAAGCTCTACGATGACGGAGACGACGACGACATGTGATGTGGTAGGTTAGGGAAGAATTTAACACCAGTTTTATTTAAACAAAGAAGTGTGGTCATTCTGACCATCAAGGAATATTGTAAATTCCCACTTCTCATTGTGATGAGAAAATGTAGGTTCACACGTTTTCTGTGGCATATTCAAATTTTATTGGTATCCTTTAGTCAGAGTGCTTTTTTGAATGAATAAAGAATTAATGATTTAATGATATTGTCCTTGAAGGTTGTTTTAAATTTCATGTAGGTTTAAAAAATAAAAAAAAATACCATAAGCAACTTAGCAATTTTCGTCGTAAATACAGACACAACTTATTCTGGTCAAAACTAAGTGCTCTCAGTTTTGACGTTTCTTATAATACTAAGTAATTAATATCAGTATAAGCTTTTAATGTTGTTCCAGTCTATATGCCTAAACTGATCTCATTGTCAATCGGACCTTGAAAAGTTCGTTGATGTGTTGCAGTTTTTGGGAGAAAAGCATTGCATAATTTTGACTATGGCTTTATAATGCTCGCACCGGATATGAGCAATGAGTATCTTTCGGCAACAGGAACTTAACTTCTAGAAAATAAAAAGTCATAGTAATAAACGCTAGAGGCAGAATAATCTTGGAAGTGCTTTTGATTTATTATCAATGGAACTGAAAACATTAGCCAAGGATTTAATCGAAGACGGAGCTGTAAGATTGCAAGCTTTAAACTTTGAATATACAAAGTATATTGAATGGTACAAACAAGAAATTCTGTGGAACCCAATTTATTGGAACTTGATGAAATTGTTAAAAATCTCGATACCAGCAAAATGTTGGCCATCAAATACCAATACCACAATGCAATATCGGGAAAAATGGTTCGATAAAGACTGTTTGGATGCCCGCAGAAAATCATTTGCCTGGTTAAGATTGCTTAGAAGATTTCCAGATAACTCTTTCTTTAAAAAACAATATCTTGCCTTGAACAAATACTACAAAGAAGTTCTTAAGAAGAAAAGACAAATATATTCTACAAACATCGCTCGAGACCTTGCAGGCTGCAGAAATACAGGAGAGTTCTGGAAAACTGTTCGGGAAATCAACAAAAAAACAAAGAAACAAACTGTGGCAACACTTGAATTGGATGACTTAGTGCAACACTTTAAGACGTTAATGGATGATGGTTTCTCTTCATCGTTCCAATTTGCTAAACCTTATATCCAGAACGAAGACTTGGATGCCCCATTTTCATGTTTAGAGGTACAAATAGTGTTAAATGAACTCCAAAATAATAAGTCTCCGGGCACAAATGGAATACCCCAAGAATTTTACAAATTCAGCACCTTTCTTTTCGTAGAAAATCTAACTAAAGCCTTAAACGAAGCATATGACAGCGCTTGTATACCTGATTGATTTAAAGAGGCTATCATATGTCCCATTTTTTAAAAAAGGTGACAACAGAGTTCCATCTAACTATAGAGGGATATCATTGCTAAATTCTTCAACGAAAATTCTTGTTAAACTTCTTTCCAAACGGCTTTACAACTGGGTGAAGAGTAACAATTTGTTGAGCGAGGCACAAGCTGGCTTTCGGGGAAATTATTCTACCGTTGATAAAATTTATTCGCTTACCAACATAGCCGACATATTTATTGACTTTCAAGCAGCATTTGACACTATAGACAGGAATGCACTAATGCTGAAGCTTTACAATAAGGGACTCTCGACGAAGTTTGCAAACATATTAGAAATTTTATATGACTCAACAACATCCGTAGTTGTCCTTGGAAACAAAATTTCAGAACAATTTCAGGTTGAAATAGGTTTGAAGCAAGGCTGCAGCTTAAGCCCCTTGCTCTTCGCGCTGTATATCGACGATATTGAAGACATCTTGCAAGGTGGAGCACGAGTTTCAGCTGATCTTTTGATCAAAATATTGATGTTTGCAGACGATATTGTTGTGCTGGCTGAGTCGCCCGAAAGTCTCCAATTGATGATCAACAGATTGCTCGAGTACTGCAACAAATGGAAGCTCCAGGTAAATCTTAATAAGTCAAAAATAATGATCTTTCGCAACGCTGGAGGCCGCAACTGTCACAACGAATCTTGAAAATTCGGAGATCAAAATATTGAGGTCGTCAACGAGTACAACTATCTTGGGGTACGGATTTCTAGAAGTTTAAACTGGAAAAACCATATGGTGGACAAACTGGCAAAATCTAAATGTGCTCTTAATGCAACCTGGAAGAATGTTATGCAATGCCAAGATGTCGAATATGATGCAAAATATAGTATTTTTAAAACAACAGCAAAAGCAGTCATGTGTTACGCAGCTCAAGTCTGGGGACATAAAGAGTTTGAAGAAGTAGAGCAGCTTTTAAGATACTTTCTTAAACGAACTTTGAGGCTACCGAATAGTACCGCTAACCACATTCTTATGCTGGAGACGGACCTTTCACCCTTGTTTATTTCAACCCTCAAAATGCAGATAGACTACATATTAAGAACTATCGAAATAGATGACAGACGTTTACCAAAACAAATAACAATGCTGGTTATCAGAATGAAAACATCATGGTATGAGTCTTGGAGTAACTTAGCCGAGTACTGTGGACATTCACTCTCACTTCAAGATGACAGAATGGACACGTGGAAAAGGAACTTTATCGCTTAATTAGTTTGGTAGACGAAATGAAACGAGAAAACTATGTTGAGAAAGCCAGAAGTTCATTTCATAGGAACATATATGCCCAACTTGACCACAACTTGGCAGCGAATAATTATTTCAGGGTGGAGCACTCAACCGACCTCTTGACACTCATTTTAAAAGCACGAGGAGAGTTACTTCCCCTGAACTATATACCGCACAGAAGCGATCTACGAGAAATATGATATATTTCATTTTCTGGGTAGATGTCCGATCCTTGTAGAAACTAGAAGAAGTACCCTTGGGAAAAATTATCTGAGTGATACTGAAATGGTTAATATTCTTAACGGTGGGAGTGATTGGAACAATTTGTATCAATATATAAAAATACCACTTAGTTACCGAAAACGTATTTTTGATAAGCTTTTTTAAAAAAAAAATAAAAAATTAAATTGTATAATGAAAAACACTGTACTATTATTAAATTAAACATTATTGCCAACTGGCAGACGGCGTATGCCATGTCATGTAATGAATGGAAAACAAAACATTTGAGCTAGGGGAGCGTTTGCTCTGACAAGACGGTTGTTTTACAGCAGCCGCCTTGAAAACAGAGTGAAGGTGATTTGCTACATGGCCCTCATCCGGCCGATGATTGCCTATGGGTGCCCTATATGGTTTAACGTTGCCCCATCTCAAATGGAAAAGATTCGGGTGTTTGAGAGGCAGTGTCTTAGGACCTGTCTTGGATTACACAGAACACCAGAGTCGGAGTACAAACATTATTATGCCAACGAGGTCTTATACAACGGGGCCAATATAAACAGGATAGATAACTTTTTAATTAAGCTGATTCGGGGTCACATTGCAAGAGCGATGACCTCAGCCAATGGACTTATTTTCGGGGCTTATTACCCCAATGAAGAATATAGTGAGAGCGTTTGTCTTAACGGTTTCATCCCGCCCGAGACATTCCTCTATTTAGACAGTCGGGGGCTGATACAGGATAGATTGGCGGTTCCGTTAATCTACCACGTCGGCCGTAAAACTGTGGATCGGCGAATCCTGTATGGTCGAGACGTCGGCTCTGGGAACGGAGCAGAGCGTCTGCGGTTCAGTAGAGCTGTGCCCCTTCGGGACAAAAGGGACTTTTGTAAGCAAGTTCAAAAATACTGGTGGTTGGGTGACCACCTTGATATTGATGGTTAGTCGAAGTTGTTGCCTTGGCTGACCTACGTATTTATAAGGTATAACTAGGTAGATGAAGTAGGACAGTGACGGTGGCACCAAAAAAAAGATAAAAAATCCAAAAAATTGCTGTCTGTTGTCTGTGGATATGTGCTTGAGCGCATACATATGTATATGTGTTAATGTATGGATATGTATGGCGTGTGTGCATGTGCGTAGGCTGATGACAAAAAAAAAAAAAAAAAAAAAAAAAAAAAAAAAAAAAAAAAAAAACGCTGCTGGTGGCTGTTCTAGTTTTAAGTTATTTTAAGTATTTTTAAGTAGTTTTAAGTTAATTACGTATATTTACGTATATTTTAGTTTTATTTAGGTTAATTTAGTTTTATTTAGGTACAGGGTAGTTTTAAGTTTTTAAATAAAAAAAATGTCATAGAAAAACAAGTTTTTTTAAGGAATTTTCTTGTTTAGGTTTAAGTAATATAGATTTTAATTTAATTTACATTTGAATTTACGCCGAAAGGCATTTTTAATATATAGCTATAGTATAATTTAGAGCGCCCGTATGGGGCCAGTAAGTTAGTTAAGTTATTCTGTAAGCTAGTTTTTAAGATTTTTGTCTAGCATTTAAGTTAGTTATAAGTTAAATGGAAAATAAAAATGAATTTAAAAAAATAAAAAAAAAAAAAAAAAAAAATTTGTAAATTATTTGAAATAAAATCATTTGAAAATTGAAATTGAAAAAATACAAAGTAACTTTGGCTTTTCAGTACATCCAGAGAAACATATTTTTGAAAACTTACAGAATAAAGGTCATTTTAAGCAAATGTTTTTTAAACAGTACCAAAAATAAACCACACTTCTGATTTTAAGGATGAACCATAGGATGTTCTTACGATTTAAAACAAAATACAGAACACAGAGGAAGATGTTTTAGAAAAATGTTTAAAGTGTTTTTGCAGCCGATAATGAACTTGAAAAATAAAAATACTGAACCCCAGTAATTTGTTTTAATATGACGAAGCTATCAGTTTTATTTTCATTTCTAAGCCCCAGAGATGAATCCCACGTAAAAACAGTATCTTCCACATATACAGCCTGTCGTCTGTCACATGAATTTTCATTCTAGGTTTTGCCTCACGTAGAACCTTCCTTATAGCTAACAACTTGGATCTTCTTTGTCGTACACTGTAAGGAATGTCTTTCCGAACACTTATATTGGTGCCCTTGAGTTTCCTAGCGTTTTTTAAAACGCTTAAGACAGTTGATCGGGACTTTAATTTTACAATTATTATTGCGTTGGGGGCATTTTGATTATTTACTCGGCGAGCAGATTCAATGTCAGTATGGAGATTCATTTTCATCAAGCAGACATGCACAAACGTTTTTGGCTTTCTCAACGGGGTGCGTTGTGGAGTTAAGATGGAAAATGTACTACCACGTTATCCTTCTAGACTTTTTTGCATGAGTCGTTCGATTTGGACCTCCAATAGATTGTTCTGGTTTTCGAAGAAGACAACCTTCGAAGAGATCTCGTCTTGCTTCGCTTAAAGAGCATACAAATCGGCGTAGTGATTTGGGAAATCTTCTTTTGTGACGAGTTGTGAGGTAAGATTTTTGTTATTTTCCTTCAGGATTTCTCTCATTTGGTCTACATTGATTCCCGACGAGGACATTTCGACCAAAACTTTGGAGCGGCCTCCTTTTGGATTGTTAAAATGGTCGGGGGAAGTTTCCTCATACCTCTATTGCTCATAAGTTACGCTATGATTGGGGTCAACTTAATTATCGATTTTTTGTGCCTTAAATACCAGGACTTACAGAAATTTCACTTCACAGGCGTGAGAACTACTTTTATTTAATTTTTGTAACTAAAATTTTTAAATTCCTTTCACTAATATACTGACTTTTTGAGCTTTGTACAGAGCTTTCCTAAGATATACCTATGAAATTAATTAAAAGCATCTGTTTTATTTCTCTCTCTAAACAGGCAACTCTTATAACCGTACAAAAATTCGGCGACCGTGAGTGTCCGCTTATGGGACCTTTCACTGTACATAATTATATGTATCCTGTTCTAAATTAAGTGAAATACGGATTGTATATGTATTTATTATTTATGCCATCAGTTTCGCATAATATTTGAAACGACAACTTCATTCGTTGATATAGATAACAACATCTTTAAACCCAAAGTTATATTTTATCTTAATAAAATAAATAGTAGCTGTAGAACGTAATATCATAGCACTTTTTCATTAAGAAACCAAGGAGGACATTGTTCTTCAATAACACACAAATAACATGAACTGAATAAAAAAAACGTTTATTTACATTCACCTCGATTGTATTGCTCAAGCTAAAATATAAAAACTTTTAGTCGAAACTTGCAAAAAAGGAAACTACGAAACCGAATTTCTGTTTCTATAGCACTAAAACTTCTCTCTTACGAAGCAACCAGAGAAGGTGTCTTTTCGGGATGCATAAATGAGTCAACTCATTAGTATTCTAACAGTGTCCTACTATTAACACGTTCATTACGAAATTCAAGAAACTCGTTATGGTACTTCTCGTTCCTCAGAAAAAGGTGATGTTATTGCTTTATTCTGCTCTCCTTCTTGAGGTTTACCATGATGCATTATTTTTTTTTGTAAAGCGCTTTTTCTAAACCTTTTCCATTTAGATAGTGTTACAGTTTTTGATCCTTTTTTTTTTTTGTTGTTGAGGACACCCAGTGCAACAAAGTTGTTAATAGTGTAATTTAGAAGTTGGCAGGATGTTTGTTCTATTTACAAAAATAGAAGAAATATGCATTTCAATTGCATGTACTGTACATGTAGAAACAAGTAAGAATATTTTGAGAATATTTTTCGATGTAAATATTTTTTTTTTTTTTTTTGAAACTACGACGTTTTATTTGTTCATATTTTTGTTTTATTTTTGTTCATATTCAGTTTTTCATAAGATAATCTTATGATAACTGCCACGATGGTGTAATTATTTCGTGTGGTGAGCACTGAACAGGCAACCATTATCTAATTTTATGATTAGGTACCGAGAAAATGCTTTTAGAACATCAGGTTCATTAAGAATATATTATAATTACATATGTAGTAAAGAGTTAGTACGTGTTGGGGCCAGCGGCCAGTTTTTAAAGAAAATGGTTTTATAAAACTTTTTGAATTATGTAATGAAAACAAAATTACTAATTTTTTGCTGTTGATCATGGATCGAAAGTATTTACATCGCGTTTAAGTAGCACTGTTTTATAAAAAAAAAAATATAGAAAAAAAAAATATAGAAAGAAATATGTTTTTATTGGGCTTTGCAAGGATTTAGGATGTTCACTTGTATCTTAATTCTATAGATACACCATCGTCATAAAATAATAACTATTAACTCACTTCCAGGTATGTCACACGTGATTGAATTAGTTAACTGCCGAGGACTGTTATAGAGAGAAATGGACTCAAAATGCTTCCTTGGTGTACAGGTAAGCCAACATTAATTGGGAAGTATTCGGTGACCAACCATATTTGTTTTCATAACTCAGAAGGTATCGCGTCTGGCCAATCGCTTTTCATATTATTCGACAAGAAATTGGCTTTGAGCATTGTTTATGAACTAAGTAGCAATTCTGAAATTGGTTCTAAAAATCCTAAGAAATTTCTCTTCTTCGTTCCTTCTTTCTTCCAAGGTCTGTAAACTACTTTGAAGCATGTTTTTTTATTTATGTTTTCATAGACTCACTTTGGCTAAGCAATAAATTTTTACTTGCGATTATAATTACTGTTGCCCTCCAAGTCCAACAGAGCAAGAAAACAACAACCACAACACGCATGCAGAACACCGTTATGAAAGTTGATGAAGATTTTGTTTTTATACACTGGATCAATTATTAATGCGTAAGTTTTAATTATTAGCATACGATGCAAAATGCACTATCAATAATGAATCCAATGCGCTTTCACAAAACTATGAAATTTATAATATTTTTTTCCAAAATTTTTAATTTGAAAATTTATTTCTAAAAAACTATTTATTAAAACAACTTAAAACAAACGTAAGATTAAGGAATTGTGTTTAAGCTTTCATAAAAGCTATGTCACATTACCGTATGTGCTTTCGTTAATTTTTGGTAAATTGTATAGCATTTTAAGTCAATTTTGCCCCTGTCGCCTGATTGGGGGGAGATTGTTTTCTTCTCTTGAAGTAATGTACTTGCTTTAGCATATGTGTGCATGTATGGGAATCCCCACAACCTGCTACGTAGACATTTTTTGTACTTCTACTTTTTAATAGGTACTAACACTAAAAAATGCTGTATCTTTTCAACAATTGCAGGTAAATTGACATTTCAGCAAATATTCTTGAAGGAAATGTAACTCTCCACAATTTTTAGATTCATAACTTTGTGCTTCAGTTTTACAAAATAATGTACGGAAGCAAATTGTAGAAAATATTATCAGCTACGTTTTCCATTCTGATTTTTTTTTTTTTTTTTTTAAGGGCCGCATATATTATAATATTTTTTGAAATTGTGGTATTAACACACCTGTATCTCGAAAACGAAAAGAGGTAAAAAACAACTGTCTAGGCGCTAGCCCATGTCACGTGTGCCGTTATATGCCCCCTCAGTTTTGTCATGGGGCTTTGTTAAGCACCCATGTATAAAGCACCCGTGTATAAAAAGGGGTCACGTAGTCTAAATCATGGTCTTTTTTTGGCCACCATTTTGAAAAATATATGATAAATTGGTCGGATTTTGTTTGACGGTATCTTCGTACTTAGCGGTCGGATTTCAATTGAAAAGCTTTTTGTGTTAGTTGTTTATACAAAAATTTTTTATTAAGACTAATTTTTCGCTCAAACACAGAATTTCTGAGATATTCAACTGAAGATACATAACGGCACATGTGACATGGGCTAGTGCCCCCACTATAGCAGAGGTAGTGGGGTTTGTAGAGGTACAAAAAAGGTTCAGTAAATTTTTTTGAAAATGTGTTTGTTGGCGAGGTAGCAAACACACCTGTATCTCGCAACCTGCAAGAGGCATACAATTATGAATTGTAAATCTTAAGAGGTGCAAAATATGTACAATAAAATTTTATAACAAAATATTGGCTTTTCCAGCGTGATAGAGCTGAGAATTAGACCCTTTACAGAATTTTTTGAGCAAGAAACAAAAAACAGCTATCTGCATAGTTTTTATTTCGCATATAGATTTCGATAATATTTATATTTATAAGAAAAAGTCAGAATGACTGAATGCCTACGATTTCAGAAAATTCATTCTGCCCTGGGCCCAAAACCTCTTGCAATAAAAACTAAGAATTATTAGATTATTTCCGAACTTGTTGAAGGACTTTTATTGAATGAAAATAATTAAAGTTGTTAAACTTTAAATAATAAACCATTTGAGCAAAAAATTAATCGATGCGAATTAATAAAGTGTTTTACAAAACAAGTAGGTAGTTTTATGTTCTCTTCAATAAAAACTTCGAACGATCCAAGTACATACCAATTTTTTTAATTAAATTAAAGTTGTTGAAGGCATTTACATATCAGATCTCTTGAAAGGACTTTTTCGATAAAAATCAATCTAATACTTTCTTAGAAATAATGTTAAAAATACTCCTCTTTCTTAATGTTTATTAAGATATTCATATAAATTTGCAAAAGGTACACAAAATCCTTGTTCTCCATTGAAACATAAGTAGGTAGGTACCATTGCAATAAATTTGTCTTGATTCTAAAAGAGCAATTGTAATATCCTATGAAAATAACATTATCATTTCTTCTTCATAGAACTTCCTTCCAATATTATACGTCTTCCCTTATTTCCTTTAAACAACGAAATAGATGGGAAAAACGGCAAAACAATTGGATAACACCTTTATTAAAGGAAGTTATTTCCGTTATTCAACTCTCCCTTCAAGTCAAACAGGAGAAATCCTAAATTCCCCGATAAACATCTTAAACAGATTGAGTGACTTTCTTGCCACGCACCACATCGTGTCAGTCGTATCCTTTTGTTTTCTCTAGAAATCTCTCACTTTAACAATATCTAGGGTTGTTGCAGTATGACTTCCTCCCCCAAGTTACTTAAAAGTCGTGTAAACAAGTTTCGATGAGCACAACATCCCAACTTCCTTTGCACCTGCCACAACAAATTGCGGCAGAAAAGTTCTATTTCGAGGTGTTGCGGAGTAAATTGAGTTTTTTTTGTTCTCATTATTTTGTTCTATAGACTTATCCTTGCGTGTGAAGGAAATGTTAATGTGTTGGATTTCGTTTTTACTGTTTCCTCGTGTTCCACTTGAATGGAATTGAATTTAGGGCTGGCAGACTGAAACAAAGAGGAAGGCGGCCTATTTTGCAGTGTCTTGGTATAGATTTAGTGTTATTTGTCTCGGGAATCCAAATTAAATTGTGAAAAGATTCAAAAGCTATCGGATCTGGTATTTGTATCCTTTTTAATAAAAAACAATTTTTTTTTTTGTAAACGAAAACTAAAAAAAGGTGTTTTATATTATTTTGTATCGTTTGATTTCGAGAAAGGTCTTTAGGGTCAAAAGAAAGTTTGTCTAGGATCAGAACTTATTTCTTATATATGCATTTCATTAAAAATTAGGAACAAAAATAAAAAAAAATAAAAAGTGAAGAAAATTAGAAAACGATTTTTTTTTTTAAATATTGAACTTAAAGTTAACAAGGTTTTAATACCTAAATAGCTAATTATCCGGAATTATAAAATATGGGGGTTTTTTCCAAAAGAAATGAATCCCCAAAATTTGGTTTTCTGTTTTGGGGAATAAGTTCGTACCTTTCATGGAGGGTTATTTTATAACGTGTCTAGAGTCAACTTTGAAATAAGTCTCTTATGTTATATAAGACGCGTTTTTTTACAAGTTCGTGTAAAGTTGTCAAAAAAAAAACTACATTGCCGACGAAATTTGACATTCCCATATAACAGTTTTTATCTGATTGATCCATCCTTCTTAAGAATTGGCACAACGGGCGTGCCCCATTCACTAAACTGCATCTTCGTAATGATTCCTGATTTCTCCAAACGATCGTACTCTTGCTCCATTTTAGCTCGCATAGCGTACGGAACCTTACGTGCAGGGATGTAAACAGGTCGAGTGTTTTCTTGAAGGTTTTCTTGAAAGTAGTTGTTAATTTTTCCAACCCCAGGTTGTAAAACTTCCGCGAATTTTGACTTTAAAACATGCATAGTTTCCTCCTTTACCTCAGGTGTCACCTCATCTTTTATTTGGTGTATTTTTGGCAGTACTACATTGAAAAGCTTGAGCCACTCTCTGCCAAAAATTTCGTCAACCTTCCCGGGCATTATGTAAATGCGTTCGCAATGGATATCTGTTCACCGTATTGAACTTGCATGGGTGGCGTAGCCCAAAGGAGTGATCAGTTTGCATGTGTAAGTCTGAAAAGGAAGAGAGGATTCATTTATTAGTTTTTTAGGCCACGAACTTAGAAAATCCTCATGTGAAATTGATGAAACCGCTGCTCCCGTGTCTATAGCTCTAGACATTTGCATACCCCATCTAATTTTACTTCCAACATGATTTTGTTCGGTTTCTTTTTCTCTTCTGGAAGAAAAACTTCACTCAGATTATTTATGTAGTAAGGATCGTTGTCATCATTGTCATCATCTGATGATTGATAGTCCGGGGACTGCAACTGATTTTGTCAAGTTGTTCTGCTTTGCCATGTATTTTGTTTTTGTGAAATGCCTAGTGAACCTCTCATGCAAACACCTGCTAAATGTCCAATTTTCTTGCACTTTGAACAAATTGTTTTTGTATGCTGACATTCATTAGCCAGATGCTGTTTGTCTCCACATCGAAAACAACTAGTAGAGTTCGTATGTACTTGATTTCTTGAGAATTTTTTTTTTTTTTGTATTTTTTTTATTAAGTTGGGGATTATATTTTGCTACTTGATTTTGGTGATTCGATGACGTCGTGGCTTTTAGATTTTGTATTTCTTTTGAGTCTTTCTGTGCTGACTCCATTGCCAGTGTAGCCGTGACGCAGTCAACGAATTTGTTGTTAGGTTCTTTTAGCTGAATTAGTTTCTCCAACCAGTGAACATTTCGGAGACCACTAATAAATTGTTTCCTCAAGTGTGCATCGGCTGTTGATGATTGGCAAGATGCGCATTTAAAGTCGCAATTTTTGCACATTTTCTTCAAATCTGCAACAAAATTTGATATGCTTTCACCCTCGTGTTGGATACGCTTAGAAAACCGATTCTGTTCAGCGATTACACTGGGTGCTGGATGTAAGTGATCCTTTACTAATTTTACCAACTCATCGTAATCTTTCATTTGGGGATCATCGGGACTCGTCAAATTACAAAGAAGTTGTAATGTTTTTGCGGCGATTGCATGTATGAGCCAATCCTTTTTGCTTTTTTTACTTCTTCCATGGATCCAGTTAATTTCTTCAAAATGAAGAAATTTTCCAGTCTTTTAACGAAGATTTCCCAACTTTCGTTGTCTTCATTGAAAGTCTCAATTTGGATACTTTCTTGCTGTGATGATTGACCGGTATTTGTGTTAACCCTAATCGCAGTTTGGATCGCAGTTAAAAGCGCCTCGAGTTGATCAGCATCCATTGTACTTATTATTTGCTCCTCCTCGTCGCCACTGTTGTGTATGCTGTGTGGGTACTTATACTTACTTCCAATCAAATAAAAGATATACTCAATATAATATAAAAGAATTTAGGTTTTATTAAGTGCTAGGAAACTGATAAATGTATGACCAGATGGGTTGGAAGTCAGCAGCAGAAGAAAGATAAAACCTCGTTGGCTATTTGACACAAGTTAAGATTTTTGACGTCTCGCGTTATTTCCGACAGGCTCGCAGCTACCTTCTCTTCAAACAGTGGGGCGCGTTTTGAAATACGTAACACCTCCCATGTAAATGTTTTAGTTTTTCCAAATTTTCTCGAAAACGGCTCTAACGATTTTGATAAAACTTTGTGAACGTTATATTTAGAGTGCTCTTAATATAACTGCATTTCAGGTTTTTGGGTAAAAATGTACATAACGGAGATTTGGTGTTAACGGTCTTTATCAAATTAGGCCTTAAATTGACAACGGCTTACCCGATATCATTTTAATTTGGTATGGTATATAATATAAGTATTCAACACAAGATGGCATTAAATTTTTTTCTGCTAAGCAGCCATTTCATAATAGCTACCATACAACTTTACTTCACATTTAGTCCACTCTTCACTTTTCAACATAATTTTCCCAATCCAAGCTCAAAACCTACTTTTTTCGTCTTCTCTATCATCGTAATGTCAGGTTTGATTAAAAAGAGAATTTCAATTTCCAAAGAAGGCTAAGATTGAAAAATGAGAAAATTATTCTTCAACTAATACATATTCAAATTCATTTACATGAAGTGGGAGTTGGCTTTTGAAGGAAACCTCTACCCTTAAATATTGTTAATTTGTTTTGTTTATGACTGTTGTTAGGGTAACAGAATAGACACTTAGTAAATGTAAGAACTCCATCCAAATGTGTTATTCACATGCTTACAATGATATTACAATGGAAATGTAGCTATATACAATGACGAAACCCATATTAAACTTGCATTATGAAAAAGTAACAAATGTTGTGCTTATTCAGTGCGATATATAAGTATTAAAAACAAACTAATTGCACTGAATTAAACTTCATATTTACTTCACTCCAATTTGTGATGTACCTTGAGTTCAATGTAGAGCACTTGATTTTACACGGGTAGTAACCGGTTCTACCCGGGTCCAAAGTAATTTGGGTTGCCGGGTCCCGAGTAATTTGGTCCCCGGGTACCCAAGACACGTACTAGAGTATCCGGGTACTTGGCAAGTAATTTGAGTACTCGGATTTACCCGAATTTACAAAAGTGCTAATAATTCCAATGTAAAAGTTAACAAAATTAATTTTAGCCTCCAATAACTATTAAGTACATGGAATTTTAAAAATAAAAAACATATAAAAAACGCATACATAGGTAATCTTTCTTATAAGAATTTTGGGTACCTAGTATTTCGGGTACTCGGTTGAACGGGTACTCTGGTATTTCCGGGTAAGCTAGTATTTTTGGGTACTCGGGTACCCGGCAACAACCCGAGTAATACCCGATTGTTCGGTGTTTTGGTGTCAAGAGCTCTAGTTCTAAAAGGCCCCACACACAATCGGAAATGGCTTATAAAAGGATCCATACACGATCGAATATAATTGGCTTACAACGATGCCAACCGTAAGCCAAACATGCTCTCGATTCTCCATTCACGTTCCAACCACAAGGCCAACACCAGTCAAAAAAAAAACTTTGCGGCAATCAAATCGCAATAGAAATCATTTCTAAACTTTCATTGCTCCAAATCCCATTCTCGACATTTTCTCACAATGCTTGCTACTTAGCTTGTGTTGGAGGGTACCCTCCAATTATGAAATATTATGTGTATACAGGGTCATGAAAATAATCAGATTTTAAAAAGCCGTAGACTATTTCATCAGTACGTGGTTTACATATGTCATACGTCAAAATGGAATCCGAATATATAAATTATACAAGATTTCATCAGAAGGAATTACGTATAGTGAATAGTATAACATTTATATTCGGGATGCTTTTCAGTTTTACAATTTTACCAGCAACATCACGAATATGCACGCTCTTTCATACGCCAGTGAATGGTCTGATTTATTTATAACGATTTCTTGTCGTCCCCAATAGAATGAAATCACAGCCAATTTGTTGGAAAACCGTCAGCGTTATTTATATAGTACACCACAAATAAAAAGACGAAAAATGTTGTATACAAAAAGCATTACTTTAAATAAATTTGTTTTTTTATTTAGTAAATTTATAAATCTGAACCAATGAAGACAATAGGAATATCAATACCTCAAAAGAAAAGCTGAAACCAATAAATAAAAACAAAAAAAAAAAAATAATGCAAAAGGGCAAAGTGAATTAACGGCCTAAATAACAGTGATTATTTTGTTTTATTGAATTATAATTTTTGAAAATGAGATTTTTGAAAACCTTCTCTCTTTCTACTTACATTTTGAGGAAAGGGATAAGCGATGCATGGCCTTCCTCAGTACTTTTCTTCTTCTGCATAATTAAAATCACGTGGCTAGAGGCGTACCGAGAGGGGTGTGTGGGGGGGTGTCTCACCCCCCCCCCCCCCCCCCCCAAGAATTTCCAGAGTCGGTCAAGTCGGCAATTTTGAAAATTTATAAAACTGCAGTCGGCATTTTCAAGAGTTTCAAATTAAGTTCAGCAAGTCGTCATTTCCAATATTTTGAATTTTTAGTATGAAAGTTGGCATTTTCATAGTCTTTTATACTTATTCTAACAAGAAAGTCGGCATTTTCAATAATTCCAATTTTAAGTGTGAAAGTCGGCATATTCACAAGTTTTTATACATATTCTAAGAAAAAAGTCGGCATTTTCAATTTTTTCGAATTTTCAGTGTGAAAGTCGGTATTTTTGCAAGTTTTTATACATATTCTAGCAAGAAAGTCGGCATTTTCAATTTTTCGAATTTATCGTTTGAATTGCTGGCTTTTATACATATTCTAGCAAGAAAGTCGGCATTTTCAATTTTTCGAATTTTCAGTGTGAAAGTCGGCATTTTTCATGTACGAAGTGTAAGAACTTCGAAGACATTTCCAAAGTAGTGTTCAATTTAAAAAATGTAATTCCGTTGGCGTACAAACTTGTTTGCTTCATTTTGACTGCTCCTGTGACGTCAGCTTCATGTGAACGTTTGTTCAGTCAACTAAAACTAGTTTTAAATCATTTGCGAACGACAATGGGTGATGACCGTTTAAATGCCTTGATGCTGCTCTATTCTTCAAAATATATAGTGGACAAAATTCATCTAAGAATGGTCTTTACTTAAACACCGCCGAATAATAAGCAGTAAGTAAGTAACTAATGCATTTGTTACGTTAACAAAATGTATTTAATTTGTTTTAATAATATGTGAATTTTAAATCTATGTCTTAGTTTTCAGGCTGGTTAGCATATTACATATAATTGTGTTTATAATAAATTATAAAATGTTTAATCAATTAATTTTAAAATCAAAAACATTCAATAAAAATAATAAATATTCCCTTGTATTATATATATGTATTATATAAATGTATTATATAAATCTAACTTCAAGACACTATTTTATTATTATTTTCTTCTTATATAAAATACTGTTGCATTAAATATTTATTTATTTATTCCATTTATATTATTGAAAACTATTTATAAAAACAAATTCTTTTAACTAGATACATATTTATTAATATTTTAAATAAATACATTGCTCTTAAAAGAATTCACGTGGTATATTTTTTTCAATATTACAGTTGATATACTCAATATTTTTACATAGTTTCATGGAAATTTATTGATTATTCAAAAAAATCCAGTCATTTTTTTACTTTTACTTTTTTTTTTACTGCAGTCGGCAAATGTCCAAAATAAGTCGGCAAATTCCTAATAAAAGTCGGCATTTTAGTAAAACTCACCCCCCACGGCTCGACCTCTCGGTACGCCCCTGCACGTGGCGAAAAATTTTGTTACCAATATTTTCTTTTAAAGTAAGAAATCGCAACGAAAACTCCAAAACACAGCAAGAACGAGAGCTAAATAGCTATCGTGGAATCAATATTGCCGAGGCGATATCGTTTTCAGTTACGTGAATCAAAAACAAAATATTCAATTCGATATCGCCCGGACGATAGAATATTTGTGATTTAGATTTAGATTAGATTAGAATAAGATTTTATTTGTATCTTTATGTTTATGTACATACATTTATGTATGTTAATACATTTTTAACAATTTAATTAGCAAATATTTTGTGACACCATAGTAAAAGCCGTCTGCCAGATTGACAATGTAATGATAATTTAAAATTAAAAAAAAAGAAGTAACAATAAAGTTTATTTAAACTTCACTTCGAGTGCAATAAATCCATAATATATTTTATTTATGGAACAATATTTATTAAAACGCTTCTTGTAAAAACTGGTTTCTGGATCACAATGCGTATTTCACAAAATTATAAAAAGCAGGCAAGTCGCTTTCATTTAATAAATAAATTATTTCATCAGTATTTCTACTGGCAAACCGCAGTATTTCTTTTGGCAAACCTCGGCTTTTAACCGGCTTATAGTAATACAAATTTTATGTAGATATTAATTTGTATTTTATTTAAACTTCACTTCGAGATTCCTTAACACTGGTTGGGGAGCTTTATTTGTAGATAAAGTTAAATGTATTGAACTTGAACTCCATAAGTTAAGACTTACTTACTTATTCCTTATTTTGTGATTTATAAAATTCTGGTACTTTTCGAGCGATAGGAGTAAACATGTAATCTCGACACAGTATTTTTTGTAAGTTTTAAAACTAATTTTACTGGACTAAATTGACAGATTAGCAACGTAATAGAATGCTTCAAATAAATACAATATTTAATCTAAATCGACAAATAATTTATCTATCAAGGCTCCTATTTTGAATGGGCATATTCAGTAATATAACATTATTACATTTTATTCATAAATATTTGTCTTTTTATTATTTTATATATTATAAATAGTATATGGAAATAAATTGGAAGATGACGTTTTTTACGTACGAAAAACTTATTCTGTCTAGAATATCGGCGGCCCTGAATTTGGCGATTCCCCTCCCCATACAAAACATGCTTTTGTTTCAACAGTTTCCTTTTGTTTCAGCACAAGTTTAACCTCCTCCATTCGATAATTTTTTTTGTTTGTTTTTCAAAATCTCACACCCCTTGCTAAAATATTGAACATTTTTATTTTGTCATTTCTGATTTGAAGCCATCACACACCACGATAAAAATAAAAACACAGTCATTGGTAGCATATGGCCATCGTTTGCAAATTAAACTGAAAGTCATGTTGGTTTTTTGTACTCCTTTTTTATAGATTATCATGAATCCGAGATATGTCGTAAAAAAAAAATAACATTCGTCCCTATGGTTCTCTTTGAGGCTTTTGACCAACATCCACAGTTTTTCCATCCAGGAATACGAAAACCATAGTTAAACTGATTCTCAGGGTTGGGTTTGCGTAGTTGAGAGAGGATTTCTAATTTCATTTTTCCAACGCCATCGTGGCCATAAAAACTTACAGTAGAGCAAATTAGAAAACTTTTCACTTTTAGATTATTTTTTTAATATATATATATTTTTTATTGAGCAAAAGATTTGTTTATTATTTTTATTAATAAGTTTTGTTTTTAATTTTATTTTTGCATTATACAATTACAACGAGTATGAGTACTTGTTTATATGATGTATACAATAATAATTTATTATTTGTATGGTGTTTCTTATATTTTTTTTTTTTAGAACTTTTGATTTTCATTCCTTTAATTTTTGTCTGAAATATACAATTTTATTACATTCGTTTATTTTTCATTTACTTATTTGAAATAACAAAAAATCATATTTTATTAGGAGGTACAATATTATCGGGTTTTTTTTAGATTTAAACAATATTTTAAGAAGGACGTATTGTCAAAAAACTATTATAACATTCTGCTTTATTTTTTTATTATAAATAGATATTCTATATAAATTTTATAACTTTAGGTATTTTATTTTATTTTATGAAGTTTTTTTTTCTGTGCTTCTTTTATTTAATTTGGTTTTATTAGACTCTACTTTATTTATTGTTTTCTGTCTGCGTTTGCTTCTTCCAGTTCTGTTTTGTTGTTTGTCTTTTACTTTTTTAAATAGGAATTTGTATTTTTATTTTTTTTTTTTTATTGGAATCCCTATGATATCTTCTCTTTCGAATTGCATTTTATAAAATTTTCATTTATTAACACTATTTTAAAATTTAACTAAATCTATTAGTTGCCATAATCATCTATGAATGTGTCGATGATATAACGTTTAACTTCGTTGATTGAAGTTCGCACATTGGAACATTGATGTTTTTCTTGGTTGTCGGGTAAGACGAGGAGTTGCTGGAGTTCACCCTGATTAAGAGAAGAACAGTAAACATTGAAAATAAATTTTTTTATCATTAGCAACATGTAATAAATAAGTTATTGTTTAGTTCTATTTCTGAATTATATAACAAGAAAAGACATACTGAACAAATTATATAAAAATATATATAGGTACCCATATTATTATAGTTGAACCTATATGTTCGATAGCTCAAAATTTATCATTGCGATTATAGTGATCAAGGCCGTAGCCAGACAATTATTTCGGGGGGGGGGGGGGGGTTATACTTATTCCATACACCAACACGACTTTTAGTTGCGATAATGATACTATTCTATGTATAAGGCAAGTTATGGATTCGTCAAAAAAAAAAATTGAGATAACAAATAAACATGATATTGCGATGATAGGGAAGTAGACAAAAGTGTGTTGGAAAATTCTGTTCGTCCGACTGCCTGTTTGCAGATCTGCAGCCTAAATGGATAGGCTGATTTGCAAACTTGGTTCAGAGTGTTTATTTAGTAGTCTCGCACTAGGCGTTGTTGAAATTTTAGCTCTAAAACAATGGTAAACGTCATATAACAGTTTGTTAAAACTTAATTTTTCTAAAAATGGTCTTAACGATTTTGATAAAACAGTTGAGATTTATCTTAAAACAGTACCTCCCATAGAACC
Source organism: Baccha elongata (assembly GCA_951217065.1). Lineage (NCBI taxonomy): Eukaryota > Metazoa > Arthropoda > Insecta > Diptera > Syrphidae > Baccha > Baccha elongata. The sequence goes on along the minus strand of OX578272.1, from coordinate 59,733,212 downwards.
GATTTTTTAAAATCATAATTTCTCGCTAACAACAAAATCGATTTCAATTAAATTTAAAATTTAGGAAGGTTTTTATTTCCAAATTCATATACATAACTTTTTAGATTTTTTGAATATGTTGGAAACGCGAATATCGATTTTTTTCAGATTTTTTTCCAGATGAACTACAGATTGCGATGTATTTACTCAAAAAATTGCAAAATATTTTTCAAAAATTAAAAAAGAAAACGGTTTAAAAAAAACTGCTTTACTGATTTTCAATATTTATTCCTAGGTAGAGTACTGCTAATAAAATACTTAGTTTTTCAAGAAAACTCTCAAACAAATTTGAAAAACTAAAAGATTTTTCCAATATTTTTTTTAAATAATTTTAAGTAATTATTTATTAGGTATGTAGGTACATTTATCATCACTCTTTAAGATTTTATTATAAAAAAAAGTATTAAATAACATGTAAGTATATCATTTTTATAAAATTAAATTTAATCTTCTGGCCTTTTGTGCTGCAAATATGTCTAAAACTTCCTCAGTGTCAATCTCAATTTGTCGATGAATTGACATTAATGTCAATCCTGTTAGTCTTTCTTCGCCGGTAGAATTTCTAAGGTAAGTTTTTAGACATTTCATTGTCGAAAATGTTCTTTCCGGTGTACACGTTGAAACCGGTAGTGTCGCCAAAATTTTGAGAAGCTTGTGGATGTTAGGAAACAGATCCTTATTGCATTACCCAAGAGCTGTTATGCACTCTTTGAAGGCTCTGTATCTTTTTGTCTATGGCATTTTGTCTTCCATAACGTAAACTCAGCTTCTAAAGTGTCCCAATCTAAAAAAGATCTATAAAATTTGAAGTTTTCTTCGTTGTAATTTTGTTCATATTTGCCAAGGATCGATGGAATTAAAATGCACAAAGAGAAAAGTATGGACTTATGATTTTCAAATCTTCAAGAGGAATCATTATACTTATCCTAAAATAGGTTTCAGGATCCGTTGTGCTCACGTTTTGTCTATGCTGTTGCCTTAACACAATTGCTCATTCCTTTTTGCCTATTGCTGGCAAGAGAAGAGAAACGCATGGACACACAAGGACACCATTAGTTTATTTGGAAGGGAAATAAGAATATACGTTTTTACTATAAATATTGTTTCATGTAGATGCATACACATACCTATCTAGTTATACTAAATTTCCTTGAGGCGTTAAGTTATTCATCATGTGCAATCGAAGCAAAAGTAACCTGGCATCCTGAGGCTGTGTTGTTTGAGGTTGTATTTAAAAACTGTTAGAGCTACCTTACTAAATTTATGGAAAATTATGTTGGTATCTAACTACGTAGGCTTTAAACTAAAATCGGAAAGTTTTGAACATAATCACTAATTATTTGAGCACAAATTTCATACTTATGCGGAAAAGGTTGATTTACAGATGCATTTCTAAAAAAAATCGGGGGGGGGGGTGAACCCCTATTGGCTACGGCCTTGATAGTGATTGTAAACGAAGATAAGAGCTAAAGAAAGTGGGCATTTTTGGTATTTTTTTGTTGAATCGGTAGTATCTTACCTAAGTACAATCTATCTGACAAAAGTTTGGAAGGTCCCCAAGTTTGAATGCAGTTTTGTGAGAGAGTTAATTCTGAGTATAAAACTGACTTTGCGGAAATTTTATCTTGTGCAGCAGCCGCCATCTTGAATTTTATATTTTTTATATTTTTGCGTTTTTCTATGCTTTTTTGTTGCAATTCGTATTATTTAAAAACCCGCATAAGAAATCAAATTTGAGAATAAAAAAATTATTTTTGTTCAATATTTTTGGTTTTAAAATTATATTTCTCAATAAATTTAAAGTTTATAATATAAGTTTGAAGAAACATTAAATCAAAAACGGGATAGGGAAAAAATTCCGACTGGAGGAAATCCCGACTGTTGCCAGCGACAAAAATTGAAAAATCCCTAGGTACTGACGAAATGCCGGCTGCCAAAATCCCGCCGACTACAAAAATTCCGACTGTTAAAAATCCCGATTAGTACGAAAAAAATCCCGTTTTAAAAAATATCTACTTGAAAGACGTTTTCGTACCTCCTTTTTCCTTTTGCACTACATATTTGAACGGAATTGAGTAAGCATATTATTTCAAAAATAGAACAACAACTCAGTAAAATTAATTTCCTTTGCATTTTCGGGCACGAACAAATCTATTTATTAAGAAAACTACTAACACAGGTGTCTACCAGGCGACTGGACATGTGGACATACTGACTACAGAGAGGGAGTTAAAATCACTTGAACGCGCTAAGCTACCAAGTACTGTTGAATAATAGGAAAAACATTGAGATCGATGTCTTCTGGTAAGCTGTTTTTGCCCACATTACATTACACATTATAATATACCTAGTAAAGGAGATTCAATTTGTATATCTATAGAATAACACATTCTTAAGTGAGGCGCTCAGAATAATAATGGTCTAAGTGACTTTTGGAAAATATTGAGATTTAACCTTTAAACACATACATAGTTCTGATGTGTACTTGTCAAAAAAAAAAGAATTGACGAAAAAAACATATTGATACCAGTCGATATGACAGCATTTCTTTTTGATATCGTTGATATATTTTCATTAAACTCCAAATTTGTCCACCAAAGGCGAAGTGCACTTATTCCACTAATATACTGAACGCCTCAAGTCTTAACCCTCGGAACTATTAAAATTTTTTGTTTAAAAAATTTCAATTTTTAATTTTCTGTGCAAAAAAGTAATAGGCCAGTCGATATTTTGTCCGTCGGGATTCTGTCAGTAGGAATTTTGGCAGTCGAGATTTTGTCGGTCGTGATTTTACTGTAAAATAAAAATATAGAACATTATCGAATAAGCTTTTGTTTATTTTTAATATATTTTTTCTGATGGTTTTACTTTATTTATTAATTTATAATAGTAGAGGTTTTGGTTTTTAAGTAAAGATAGGTATGCAACGTTTAATATATTTCTGTTTTCGTTGTTAACGAAACAAATGTTGTTATTTTTTGCTTACTACTAATTTGAATAGTAGAATTTGGAAAAGTTTCATAAATCATTTGAATTTTAAATTTTAGCGTGAAATAAATTATTTATACATTTTATTGTATAACGGTTCTATGGAAAGAACCGTTATAGGCTTTCCAATTTTTTTTTGCAATTTAACAAAAGGCAATCAGAAAAAAATTACCTATGTGCAATTTTTTTGAAGAAAATCGGTGGAGACGTTTTCCAGAAAAATAAACATTTCCAAGACCGGTATATGGCAAGTACTATTAGTCGTGTTTTGTTGGTAAGTGTTTAGTCACTTTAGCAACATTTTGTATGGGATACGAAAAGTGGCGATAAATTGGTCAGTAATTAAAGTGAACATAAAAGTGAAGATAAAATCTTGGAATGCCTGGACATTTTTGGCGCGAAATATAATGTCAATACATTTTTTGCTTAAAGGTTGGTGGCACCTACGACAGCTTAAGACAAATAAAAATTGGTTAAAGCAGATTTTTAAATAAAATTATATAATTTGGGATTTAATTTGGTAATATTCAAGCTAAATAATGATTATTTATCCGGTTTTTATTTGTTTGTAGTGGAAGGTGGGGTACAAGTTGACCAACTCGGCATATTCAAATAGCCATACTTTGCAGACACATCCATAAAATTATTTGAAACTTCGGCTTGGCATATAGTCAAGAATACCAACTTTGAAATAAAATAAGAAAGTGGATACAAAAGTAAATATAGCGTTTTGTTGGTTCCTTCCAGTGCTGACTAACTAAAAATTACCAACAAAACACGACTATTATTTTTTGAATTTCCATAAAATGCATTGTAACATTTCGGCTGGCACCCACAAAATGTTCATCTTTACTGCACTGCGAACTTGTGCCCTGTGATAATTCCTTTGTGTTTAGTGTTTATATCATAACCAGTGGCGTATTGAGGGGGGGGGGGGGGCAGGGGGACCCCCCCCCCAAGCCTCCAGGATCATGTTATTATTTAGGTGATTTCATCATTATGTACATTAATAACTGAAACTTTTTCGTAAATATTAGAGATTTAGAGGGAGCTCAGATACTCGGGCCCCCCCTATTACAAGCAATACTTAGTTTCGAGTTCCTAGTAAGTTTAGTTGTTTGCTCTGAAGTAAGTGGATTAATGCTACCGGTGACAAGGTATCTGCAAACCAGAAACATTGACCTGTTCCAAGCAAAGAAGTCTGTTACACTTCTAAAAAGTGTTTTAAAAGGAAGGCGCGATGAGGTGGATCAATCTTTTGGTTTGTTATTTTTAAAGATAATGGAAATATCACAAGGATTCGAGGTTCAGCCAAAAGCTTCTAGAACGTGTTAGAAACAAGTCAGAAGAGCAAATGCTATCCAGGAAGGAGAACAAAATGTAAAGCAGTATTACAAACTTAATTTATATATTCCTTTCCTTGACCATTGCTTACTAGAGCTCAGCGAACGTTTCGGAAATCAATTTTTTCTATCTGCCAACTACAGATTTTCTTACCCAGCTTTATTAATCTCGCTAGTTCAGAAGACGTTAAAAAAGCTGTAGAATCAGTTTCGTATCCTGATATTTCAAATTATGACCTTCAATTTGAGTCAAAGGTATTAATTTTATTTTTATATCATTTGTTTTTATTTTTATTTTAAAACAAAATATGGTCAAAAATAAGAAAGACAACTTTTTTGTTCTTACTTAAGTATATTTTGATTGTTTTTTAAACCAAAATTAAAAAAATCGGAACTTGAAAAACAGCCAGTAGGTAAATAAGGACTATTTGTATTTTTGACTATAGTTTGTCCTCTATAAATTGGCAGTACAGGCCTTATGGGGAAGCTTTTTCAAAATCAGTAGCGCGCCTTATTTGTGCACCATACTGAATTGAAAGAAACCCCATTTAAAAAATGTTTACCCGCCAATGATTTTTCGATTGCATCCGACATAAATCCCACAACGACCTGCCTAGCGTACAGTTGAATACGCACTGATTGGCTAATGCATTTCAACCCTCTTTTAACATCCATTCGAACAGAGATACCTTTGTCAATTTGGTAACTCGTTTCGTATTTTTTATATTGAGTTTCTGTTGGGGAACTTTTGATTTTAGAGCTTAAAAAATACCTTTTATTGATGAAATGATAATGAGATATTGAGATGAGCATATTACTAGTACAAAAGTGTTATCCTTCAGTGTTTTTGTTGATCATGTTTGTGTTTTTTATGTGGGGAAAATCTTAAAATGCAGTTACAAAAATGTAGGTAAGCTGTTGTCTTTAAAGAATTTATTTGCGTAGATTCTCGTGCCGGTCGGTCGGTTGATATTTCGTGTATATTTTTTCTTATTTGCGTAGATTTTTAAAGCGCGCGGACGGTCGGTATTGATGTTTTGTGTACCTATTTTTGTGATTAGTGAGAAATGGCACCGGTGTGTCCAACACGTCGAACAGGTAATTGAGCCGAAAATGTGGGAAATTGACGTTTTTTCGGAAAACGCTGTAGAAAGCCTTATAATAAATCTAGATGAAGAGAGTAGCAACAGCAGCAGTAACTTCTCAAGTGATAAAAATACCTTTACTTATATATAAATGTACATATTTTTATTGAATAGATGAATTTATATTTATTTTTGTTATGCTTGTTTATTTATTTTGCTTGTTATATTAATCTTTATGAATAAATTCTTTATTTTTTGTTTGTTTTTTATTTAAAAGGGATTAGGCCTACTGGGGATACCCTTCAAAAACGCGCCTACTATCTTACCTCTTGGTGGTGTGAAAAAAGATAAATTTCATTTCATTTTTATAAATAAAAATTAGGAAAATAATTTTAATTAAAAAAGAAGAAAGGTAACCCTACATCATATTTTTTCAGTTTTTTTCCAATTCAAAATGCTTACTACGGCAACCCTGTTAGAGCTTTTGAAAGAAGATAACCTTATGGAAAGCAAAGAAGTGCGAATGAGAGACAAACATCCCTATCATTCCTGAACTGCCAATTTTTAGTGGACAGACTATAATGGAGAATTTTTTCTTGAAATCGTATTTTAATTTATTCACATTATGCAATCAGTCATTGGTATTATGATTTGAACTTATTTACATATATAATATCGATTTTTTTTCGGTTTGTACGTATGTGTAAAACCTTAACTGTTAAATCGTTTAATTTTGAGTTCTTTTTGTCGTGTTATACTTCAAATTAATGACAATGTCTTCAATGTCTGGAAATCGATTTCAGATCTGTCTAACTGCACTTTAATGATAAAGTAGTAAATATCCCAGCAACAGGTTTAGCTTCTCTTCCCGTTTGCAGTAATATACAATACCCAAATATAAGGAAGATACTAGAAGTACTGTGTGTACTTCCAGTTACATCAGCAGAACCAGAGAGATCATTTTCCGTCCTCAGAAGGTTAAAGACTTGGCTGAGGGCAACAATTTCCGCAGCACGTCTAAATGGATTAGCATCCATGAATATTCACAGAGAAATCAATATAGATCCTGAGGAAGTTGTTGAGCACTTTGCCAACCCGAAAAATAGGAGAATGGACTTGATTTTCCCAAAAAACAATAATTGAACATTAACTATTTCAACAATCAAATTAAAGTTTTCAAAATATGATGTTATATTAACATAATAAAATTCATAATTATTTATTGTCTTTATTATTAAAATAATAAATTAATAAAATGTTGTTCACAAAAAGTTTAATTTTATGGATTATGCAAGTTAAGGTTTCTTAGGGCCGGTTTTTCAGTTGTGAATTAAACTAGAGTTAGCTAACTCTGGGCATAAATTTATCTCCAATTGACCCAAGAACCTGAATGTTAGTAGGTAGAGGATTCATGCGGAAGGACCTAAGAAACTCTGAGAATACAAAATCCAAAGCATTTGTTTAGTTAATCCAAACTCACCCGATTCGGTGAGTTACCTAACCCAGGTTTAATTTTAATCTCGCACTAAAAAACTGGGCTAAAGAGTAGAAAAAAATGGATCCTTAAAAGGACTACAAAAAAATAAAAAGTAAACAAAAAATTATTGAAAAATTTTACAGGTGGCCTCCCCCAAAACTTTTTCTGGATACGCCACTGATCATAACTCACACTATTTCAAGTGCTGCATTCTTTTTTCAGAACACATTACTCATATTTATTTTTCAATGCTACAAAATGTCAAGAGAAAAGCAACTTAAGATTAAACCTTATAAAAATAATTTTTAAAAACACCGAAGCCGAAGGTACACCTTCTTATTCTTATCTATACCACTTATGTCAATTTTATCAAAAATAAATTAATCAAGACAAACTCTTTAACTTAAAGAACGCTTATTTAATTTTTTTTTAATATGGCTAATCAGGTACATATTTAAACATGTCCCTTACACCATTGCTTTTCACACTAATTTAAACCAAATCGGCATTATGGTATGATTGAGCTTTTAAAAAAACTTTCCAAGGTATTTTATCACTAACTAAAGGGTTTTTCAATAAGAGGTGTTATTTTGATATTCAAGGAACCAATCAGCAAAGACACGACGTTGTTGATGATCAGCCGGCTTGAGTTCTTGTGTTAACTGAACTTTATAAGCCTTAAGACCCAAGTCTTTATGCAAAATACGGTGTAATGACGTTTGTGGAATGCCTGATTCCAAAGAACGACGAGGAATGGACAAACCTGGGTTTTTCTTCAACACTTTGGGCTACAACAGCAATATTCTCAGTTGTTCTTGAGCGACGTGCACGAGTTTTATTCTTCACATCATTAACTTATCCCAACAGCTCGAATTTGTCCACCAATTTCTGTATTGCGGTCCGACAACGTGCTTCACGACGACCCAAAAATGTTTTAGTTTTACGAACCGTCTCTGCCAAATTTTCACCAGTGAATTTTAATAATTTCAATACGTTGTTGAAGCGTGTATCGTTCCATTTTTATTAATGGCGTAGTTTCTACTTGTCAAATGTCAAAAAATGACAGCTTCAAAAGTGACAGCTACCGATATAGCGGGCTATTCAAAATAACACATCTTATTGGATAACCCTTTATTATATAATTAACAAAAAAAAAAATCATTTGGCCACACAAACAAAAAATAACTGGACTTTCAAAAACAACACCTAAGTATATGTAAAATAATAAATCTTCAGTTAAATTTAAATTTTTAACCAAAAAATTATCCAATAATAAACACCACAGGAACACATTAAATTAACACATATCCAGTGAAATCAACCATTAATCAGTTTACAATATCGATTTTGGTTTGTTTCAAAAACAACTCTTTAGGCAAGTAAATAAATTAAAATATGAATTTCAAAATATTCATCTCCTTTGCATTAATTTATATCTACTCTACTGTATATGTAGTCCGTTAAACTTTCCAATATAATTGTTCGCTTTAAATAAAACACATCCTGTTTCAATTATCATAGGTACCTATATCGTATTCAATTAAACGGAACATCAAAGATATAAAATGTCCATTTTTATTGAAATAATAAATTTCTCATGCAAAATACAATTTTGTACAATACAATTTTATTTTGTACCTACAGTTATTAGTTTTATTGTTTAAATTTTTTTTTTTGCGTCATTATTTTATTTTTTTATTGAATATTATATAATACTCACACTGAAGCCACGTCCAATTTCCACATAAGCATCGTTTGGCAGCGAGAACAATCGTTTCGAAACAACAAAACTGTTTGTCCATGTACAATCAACATAAATGGATATAAAATCCCCATTTTGAATACTGTAAAACAGGATAATAATGAAAATTAATATTCGAGTGCCAAGAAGAAGAACAAAAAAAAATATTAAATTAAATAAAAATAGCTGATGCAATAATAAAAAATAATTAAAATGTTTGACCCTCCTGTCGCACTGTGTTTTTGTCGTCTCTTCCTGTGAGGAATATCCTCTTTATTGGCGGCAAGGACCACCACAACGCCGAGCCTTCGGCGATAACATAGTCCTGGCAAAGATTTCACATACTCACAAACACCACATTTATACATTTTCTAGGCTGAATGTATGTATGTCAAAACACAAAACGGTAGCTAGAGCCAACAACCAATCAAGCCCTAACGGATTTCAAACAGTTTACCCTCACTTACCTGATTGAAACCTGGTGCCAGCGGTTGTCGTACAGTTGAAATTTTACAGGTAACATTTCGGTGGCATTATCACGTTCCTGATATAGCCTAAGGCCATCCTCAGAGGTTTCTACATACAAGTTGTGGGTTGTGTTTCGTATGGAGAACACTGTCGATGTGAATTTTGTGTCATTCTGAAAAAAAAAAATGTTTTTATATACTTCCAACGTTGAAAGGCAGTGCTGCCATTTATATGATTTCTTAAATGACAAATTAATATTTAGTTTTAAAATTGTAATGTTTGAAAAAAAAATGTTTCTGGATAATCAAAAGTAAACAAAACGCATTCATAACGTAAAGCACCTCAAAGTGTTGATCTAAAATTTTAAAAGCAGGTTCTCACAATCACCTTCGAGAAACCCAGGACTCCGATAGTGCTCAAAACGGAGGCATAATTGAAATTGAAGAAACGAATTAACCTCTTGCTTTTGAAAAAGAAAACAGAACACGAGCAACGTAAATTCTAGGAGATGCAGAGATCTTTCGACAGGAACCAGGTCCGAAACTGTAAAAAGATACCTACAAAGACAGCCAAAGAAGTGTAGGTACAGAAATTCGATGTTAAACATCAATAAAAGTTAATCCAACCTTTTACTTACTGTTCATGACGCTCATATTAAATAAGAAATTGTTTTTATTGACTTCTTTGATTTTTTCATAGCCTGGTATTTTATAAGATTCGTTGAAAAATGTTTTTTCTTTTTGTTTTAGGTATGATTTCTCGGGGCAAATGGCAAAATATTGTAAGAAAACAAAAATCATATTCAAACCAAACTCGAAGAAGAATATGGTTCCTAAATATGTGGTCATATGGCAAAATGTTTTAAGTGTATTTTTAAAAATATTAAATGTTTAACAAAGTTCAAATGTTATGAAAAATCAGAAAAGTATTTTCAAAAATAAAAAAAAATCAAATAAAACATAAACAAAAATGTTTAATTCAGCTTTTTAGTTTTTCAAAACATTTTGAACTTTAAAAATTCTACCACGTTATACTTTAAAAAATCCACTTGATTAAGATTTTACTACACATTTAAGAACCATTCTCAAAATAATCCCGAAATGATATTGAAACAAGAACTTCGAGCTTACTTTAAATAAGATGTTGTTTTCAGCTAAAAACTCACAACTGTAGTTAAGTAGTTGAATATTAATCGGTGGTAAATCTGACTCCACATGTATAATATACATTGGTGTTGCATTAGGTAATCGAAAGGAGAACCTTTTAATGTTTTCGAATTCTTCATGTCGTGTGTAACCAAAAGCTAACAATCCCCGGCCATAGAACAAACAAGTATTGACTGTTGTATTGAACACTCGGTACTTTGATGCTACATCAATATTTCTGTTAATACAAAAAGTTTACCACAACAAATTTATGGCTAGCTTTGGCTTCGCTACTTTTCTTCTTAAGGTTGCACGCAGAAAAATTATTGGTTAAAAACAACGTAGACATTAGAAAAGGTATATATACAACCTGCACAACAACTCGGTCAAAATTACACGAGTAAACTGGCTTAAAAAAATGCAAATCGAGTTCCTTTTTCGGTGGGTTGAAAAAATGTATGATCAAATTAGCCCAAGATTGTTAGCCTTTAATCTTTAATGATTGAGTTCAATCGTATTGTTTTCACCGAATTATTGTGCAGCTTGTATTTCAACCGATCGTTTTTCTGCGTGTATAGATGTTATTAACACTCTCCAGGTACTTAAACTCCTTTACTACTCCAGGTTTCCTCTGTTAGCCTTATTTGGTGTCTATATTCGAAAACCATAGCCTTTGTCTTGCACGTTGTATCGGTCCTATTATAAAATGAAACAGTTCGTCTTTTTACCATTTTATCTACTTTGGTTACCAAACCAGAGATAGTTCCAGTTTTCCAGTGTTCCAGTTGTGAAACGGAATCTCTGGTTAAGTTTGTTTATACTTTTTTGAATGCGAGAGAAAGAGATCGAAGATTTTGTCAATAATTGATAACAGCCTGTCTCGTTTCGATGCACATGGTTAATTGAATTAATTCATTTCACGAACAAGGGAAAATAAAACAATATACATAAAATATAGGGTGGAATTTATTAAGATGGTAGATCATCATTTTTTTAAATTTTATTCTTTACGATTAGTAGTAATAATCAATAAGTATCTAATATTTTATTTATCATTCAACACAAATGTGAAAAAAATAATCGCTTACCATAGAATTTCTGTGGTTAACCAAGCAAAATTGACTGGTTAACGAAATCTCTGTTAACCATATTATATTCTCTGGTTAAAATGTTGCTGAAAAGACCAAATCTCTGTTAACCGACTGGAATAATGACACTAAAGACGGATAACGTAATCTATGGTAACCATAAATTCTCTGGTTAAGATTTTGTTGAAAATGGTTACCAGCTGAAATAATCAATGATTAAACTTAACCAGAGCTGAAAAGATTGGCCCTTAACCTGTCTGAGTTAAGATTGGATTAAATAAAATTAATTTTTTTTACATTATGCTGTGCTGAAATATCTCCCGCAAAATATAATTTTTACTTGTAACCATTAGTTACATTTTTGTTTTTATTATAATTTATAGTTTTTTTTTTTGCTTTATTGTGTTCGTAGTTTGTTTTATTTTTTCATTTAAAATGACATGCTTCAATAAACATGTTAGCATTAATATGCCCTTTCCAATCAGAGTTTGTTCTTCACTGAAAAACTGCTTCGTGAGTTAACTCGAGAATAATTTTTTCTCGGGATTAACTAGCTCTGAACTTATGTCAGGGTTAACCCACCCAATACTGAAATACTTTTTTTTTCTAGGTATGACTTGCAATTTAATGAAACTAACATTATACATTTTTTTAGATGAAGTTGTGTGTAACCTTAAAAGGCCGCCATTTATGTTTATTTTTATTAATATCCTCTAATTGTTGTAAGGTATTTACTAAATAAAAGATCACATCCTTCACCAGAAAAAATTATGTTAAGTAAATGTGAATGTGAATAGTTGGTAAAAAAAATTATGGATGCATTTCTAACATCCTTGTGCGTAATTCTATCCAAGCAAACCATTGTTTTAATCCTTAATCCTGGTACTCCGTATATTTATGTATGCAACTAACTGTGTAAAATATGTTCTTTTTTATTCACAATTTCACAACACTCCGAAACTAACCGACTCGAAGGACCAGAATGTATCGATCCTCTTATAAAATAAAATACGGTATAATTTGTACTGTGGAAAAAATTATATAAAAAACCCACATTTATTTTCTCCGGTTTAAAAAGATTGATACACGACTTGTCCATCCAAATGACAAAACAAGACTAACTGTGAGTGATGATATGTGAGCGTTTTCCCTCTAAATTTTATATTGAAATTAACTAATGTTGCTTAGTAGATGTGGTATGAAGTCATCTAACTAATGAGCTGGGCGGAACGCAATGAAGAAGAAGCAAATAAATAACTTGTTTTAATTAAAAGAGGATTTTGAACATTGAACATAAAAAGTTTTTTTGTGTTTGCTTTTAATGTCCAGCTTTTATTATATTTTGAAATTATATTTAGTTTATTGATTAAAAAAAGGACAGTGGCAACTCTGTCCTCATGAAAACCAAGGAAAATCTCTCTTGAATCTTGATATACTCAAACGCATAGGTGTTTCATGTTTCAAATGAAAATTATGTTCAAACACCTCTGCTCGTGTGTTTACACAAATCTGACCATTGGTTAAACATTGATGCATATTAACAGAATACTAACATAAAGGACTTCGTGTTGGAGCTTTTATAAATTGGATAAGCAGCAGTTGATTTTTAATTAATTAAAGGCATAAGGTAGAAAAAGACATGGTCTTCATTATCAAAATTTTATAATTGATATTTCCTGGGGAGAGTACATCAAAGTTATATAACTGAACAAAATGACCTATTTTCTTTTTTGTTTGGTTTTAATTTATCATTCTGCTTGGTTAAAATTCATACCTCTATATAAATGTTATAGATGACACGATAATTACCACCACAAAATATTTTCGATTAATTGCAATTTTATGCTATAAGCATCCGCATGTGGCATTTAAGTGAGTGCATGTGTCTGCATAAATTGGTAATTAAAAAAAAATATTATTTTGATGTTTTTTTGTTTGTAAAATTAATATAGATAGTAGTATACATACGTACATAAATGTATGTTTATAGATTAAATCGAAATCAATTGAGCATCACAATAGTGCGTGGGGATGGATGCAATGACTTAAGGGAAAATATGATATAAATGTCACACATGTAGAAAGTATTAAAAATTGATTTATTGTTTTATAAATACAGTTCAATGGATATTTAGTTTTTAATTTATTATTTATGAAGTTCAATTTTATGAGAACATAATTATTATTTATTGCAGGTTAATAAAAGTATTTAACCGAAATTGGAAAAAATGGAACTTAAAAAATAAAATAAGAACGTGCATCTCAATTTAAAAGAGTTAAGATACACATTTGAGAAAGTACCTAGAGTTTGCTGGGAATGCTCAATCGGCAGAATACGTCAGTAGTCAGTGCCCTGAAAAGGCTTCCGACCGAGAATCAAATAAGATTTCAAATAACTTGGGACAGGAATGACAAATGTTTCTCGGGTGGGTTCTTTGTTATGTCTGACCTGCTACTTCACGCATAAGTATCAGTTGATTGTCGGCGTCAAAGGATATTCTATATCATTCCAGATGTCAACCATAGATACTTCAAAGCGTTCACGTACTACCTTAGTGGTCCTAATATTGACATATAATTGCTTAAGGCTGTCTCGTTCACAAAACATACCTATATGGGGTTCCATTTCGTCAATGATTTATGTAGTGGCTCATACCACACTACTTATCTGCCGGGCAGGATCCAGTGCTAGTGTGAACAACAAACTCCTATACAGCCATACACACATTGCGCATAGTGCTCAAGTATGTCGCATTTCCGAACACTCACTTAATGAAAAATCGAAAACGTCAATCAAAAGTCAAATGCTTTTGCCATCTCCTGTTCTCTTGTCATTTTTATAATCTTATATTCTTTTTTATCGTCGAATGTGCTGGAGCTGAAAATAAAATACTCCCAACCTAAACTTAGTTAATTTTAGAAGTCTAAATAATTTGTTTAAAAATTAATAAAACATTTGTGTAATTAAAAAAGTTCTTTTGATTTATTTGTGAACTACAGCAAACAACAAGCACAATATTGGTGACCCCGACACGCGAGCACGGCAAAAAATTGTCTCTAAAATCATTTCAACGCAATTGCAATTTGGAACGGTAAAAACAAAGCCCCGTTACCAAGCAATCACTTAGACAAAGCACGCCTTTTCTTTTGTCAGGCTCCGTTACAAAATATCGTTTTTACAAAAAAAGACGCCGCGTGGCAACAAAACCAGCAATATTAACAGACAAGCGCATTTGTTTTAATAAAAGAAAAACATTTTGCAAACATTTTGCACAAAAAAACTACGATATACGTTGTATGATAAAAAAGACGACGACGGCGACGTGCGTCGTGGTACGCTAGCTCCTTTGAACATTTGGCCAACGACGACTCAAGGTCCATAGTCCTAACAAAAAACCACCATCGTCCCAGGACAGTTCTAGCACATAGTGCAACAAGTGATAAAATAGTGACTTGTCGTACAAGTATGCCTTGTGCTCAATAATTTGTTCGCAATAAAACAATTATTGACACCAGTTTGCACCAAAGATCGCCCTGCGTCCACGCCCATTTTTTTTTTTGGTCTTTTTCAAAGACCAACCAATTTAAAATTATCAGTTCCAGTTTCATTTCACCAACTATTGTTATTTCATCAGCGCATTACCAGAGAATACCATCAAGCGCCCAACCAGAAAAGCAGAAAAATTTATTAGCCAACTAGAAAAGCAGAAATTCACCAGGAAGAATCGCAGCAGCAGCAGAATTAAAATTTATTCCGATTTGTTTTTTTTTTTTTTCTTCTTTCTTTTGAAGCCCTTATACCTTCTATTAATCCCTTATAATAATTGTGGTCTTGTTGCAATGTTTTTACTGATTAATTTTAATTTTACGATGATTTACTCGCACTTAAAAAAAAAACGAGATACTTGGATTTTACGAATCCACAAATAAACAAATCGAATTAAAATTAAAATTTCGTTTCTGACGATAGAGGATAAACTCAAACGTTGAAACGGGATAAGAGATCAACGAAAAAAAAAAATTGCAAAAACACCAGCAGTTTGTTGTGTGCTGCTCCCCCCAACTAGCTCAAGTGGATGGGGTGGGTCGATGTATAAAAACATAACAAATCTGTTTCTCCAAGAGATAAAAAATTGATGATAGCCAGGAAATTGTATATGTAAAATTCGGGTTGGTTACGAAATTACAAAATTCCGAATAACGAAATCATAAATTGCCCTTTGAAAAATAATATAATAAAAAAAAATCGTAAATACAATAAGGGGTTGTTTACGATATTATGCTTCTCAAAATCCCGTTCAACGAAATCCCGTTTAACAAAATCCTGTTAAACAAAATCATGTAGCACAAAATCCTATAAAACAATATCTTATATCACAAAATTCCGAGTAACGAAATCCTGCAAATTTACTACTTTTCTGAATATAGTACTTTTTTTTTTTAACTCCCTTTCTGGAGTCACTATCACCCACGCAACTTCGTTGCTCAGTTTAGGGTATGTCCGGTCGTCTGGCAGGCGCCTGTTTCCGAAGTTTTGAATGCCTCAAAAAAATGAGAATTAACAAGAACGAACATAGATCTGTTACAAATGAAGAAATTCAAAAATAGTACTTTTCAATAAAGTATTGAAAATCCCACATCCCGCAAAAAGTAGTGAATTTCTGCAGGATTTCGTTTTGCAGGATTTCGTGGTTTAATTTTTTTTTTCAAATTAAATTTTCAATATTTTTCTGCATGATTTCGTTACTCGGGATATTGTTTCACGGGATAAAGTGATGTTCCCACTACAAGTATTTTTATAATTTGCAAAAAAATCCTTATTTTTATCTATATTATGACTGTGTACAAATAAAAGAAGTAAATTATCACATTCATTAAAATCGTTGCTCCGCTCAGGGTATTTCGATTTTCGAGTCGTCTGGCAGGCGCCTGTTTCAACAGTTTCCTTTTTTTTTAAATTGCTGGGTGCTGGGTGGTCCCACTCGCGTGTTCAATGGATTTTAACTCCATTTATGTAGTCAGTTTCGCTCACTCAACTTCGTTGCTCCGCTTAGGGTATTTTCAGCCGTCTAGCAGGCGCCTGAGTCAACAGTCTCCTTATTTAACAGTAGCTGGGTGCCGAGTTACGTCCAAACATATTTGCACACAATGTTTGCACTACAACGTAATTGTCTTATGCTTTTAACAGCTTAAACAGTTCTTAATTGAACTGATAATCTTCAGACCCTAAACATCAGCAAGATAATTAAGAGAAGATGGTTTGCACTTGACCAAAAATGGTCAACAAGAGCATAGAAGCTGTAAGGAACAAAATGGAATAAGAGCAGATGAAATACGCTGAGGAGACCAGAGTATATAAACATAAATTGTAAAATAAGTTTAGTTTTAGCTTAAATCTCAAATAATATAAAGACAAGAAACTAAAAATTATATTAAATGTTTTTCTTATTAATAGAATTATAGGTTCAAGCTGATAACTTGCGCAGTCTATAAAAAAGTTGTAATTTTTTTTATAAAATGAACAAAAAGTAGCTTTTGAGATAAATGTAAACGCAACGATATTTTTTAAGTGAAAAAAATGTTGTCTTAAATAAATAGCTCCCAAATCGTGAAATTGCAACGAGTTTGATATACTAAAAACTAAAATCTATATATAAAGAAGAAAATTCTAAAGTAACATTAAAATAAATAAAACGCAAATGTATGCTACTGAAAAAAAACAAAGAAAAAATAAAAACAAACAAAGAAAAAAAAACTGTATGCAGATATATAGGTACCTACACATATTCAATTCGCGCCAATCTTTATGTCTTTATTTAACAAAAAACTTATAGCCAAACATCTTAAATTCAGCTCTTTTTATAATACTACTAGTTTCAGTAAGATAAAACAGCATAAAATTAAATTTGAAATCCTAGAAAATTATAGGTTGCTTTATCCAATTATTGGTTCTTCTTTGTCACTCACGAACGGTGTACCATCTGATTCTGACACTATGAATGTAAGTGATGCAATAAATGTATTTAACTCCCTTCGGATTCCCGACGCGTTTAAGGACATGCCAGACTTTGACGGCAATCCTTACCTACTCTTTGATTTTTTGAATAACTTAGAAGAAACTCTTTGTCATCTACAACCAATATTAGCAACGAGTTATGGTCAAATAATTTTAAGAGTATTAGGAACAAAATAATCGGGCCAGCAAATGAGGTATTAAATATGTATTGCTAAGAAATAAAAAACAATTTAATAACTCATTATGCTGACAAGAGAAATGAGACTAGCCTTATTAGAAAATTACACCAACAAAGACGAAATTCAGACACCATTGAAACATTTTACTCAAAAATTATTCATATACTGTCAAATATATAATGAATCATGTAAGAGTGCACGAAAAATATCAAACTGTCGTGGAGGCAAAGAAGACTTTGTACCAGGAAATGTGTTTGAATGCATTCCTATCTGGTTTGAAGGAACCTTTAGGTTCAACAGTTAGTACAATCAAGGCCGTAGCCAGACAATTATTTCGGGGGTTGTTTATACTTATTCCATACACCAATCAATCTGTACCTTTCTGTAGATGTAATAAATAAAATTAGTACAGCCCATTAACCCAAAATCCACCAAATACGACTTTTAATTGCGATAATGATACTATTCTATTTATAAGGCAAGTTATGGATTCGTCAAAAAAATTGAGATAACAAATAAACGATATTGCGATGATAGGGAAGTAGACAAAAGTGTGTTGGAAAATTCTGTTCGTCCGACTGCCTGTTTGCAGATCTGCAGCCTAAATGGATAGGCTGATTTTCAAACTTGGTTCAGAGTGTTTATTTAGTAGTCTCGCACTAGGCGTTGTTGAAATTGGAATTTTAGCTCTAAAAACAATGGTACATTTCATATAACAGTTTGTTAAAACTAAATTTTTCTAAAAATGACCTTAACGATTTTGATAATAAAACAATCGAGATTTATCTTAAAACAGTACCTCCCATAGAACCGATTTTTTAAAATCAGAATTTCTCGCTAACAACAAAACCGATTTTAATTAAATTTAAAATTTAGGAAGGTTTTTATGATCAAATTCATATACATAACTTTTTAGATTTTTTGAATATGTTGGAAACGCGAATATCGATTTTTTTCAGATTTTTTTCCAGATGAACTACAGATTTCGATGTATTGAAATATTCAAAAAATTGCAAAATATTTTTCAAAAATTAAAAAAAGAAAACGGTTTAAACACGGTTTAAAAACGGTTTATTTGGAAGGGAAATAAGAATATACGTTTATACGAAAAACAGTACTTTTTCCTGAAAAATTGAAAATAGCAGTATGTCGATAAAAAAAAACAGTTTTTTTCGCAGTACATTTTTTTATAAATTTTTATTTATTTTATTTTTATAGCTTGCACCTACTTTTCGATGGCCTATTTGGCCACAAAATAAAAAGTAAATCTACTAGAACAAAAGAAATGACTCGCGACAAAAAAGGACCTAATTAGCGTCGCCGACCAATCGCGGGAAATACCTAAAACAAAAAGTGTTCATCTACTTTTGCATCAGAAAATTTTTATTCAGGTCAAATATAAATTTCACCAAGAAATTTTTCATCGAGGAGCAAATTTCCTACTCGGAGATTAACAATGTAAAGATGGAAATATCCCACTGTCATTCACGTTTGGTTACAAGCTCAAAAAACTGCTGATTTGAAGTTCTGTATATCTCAAAATAAAAGCAGTATTTTTGAAAAAAAAAAAAAACAGTACGCAGTTTTACGCAGTTTTTGAGAGCAAAAAACAGTACAATACTGCGAAAAACAGTACAGATACGAGCGTTAACTATACATATTTTTAAATGTAGATGCATACACATACCTATCGCTGTGTTGTTTGAGGTTGTATTTAAAAACTGTTAGAGCTACCTTACTAAATTCATCGAAAATTATGTTGGTAACCTAACTACGAAGGCTTAAAACTAAAATCAGAAAATTTTGAACACAATCACTAATTATTTGAGCACAAATTTCATACTTATGCGGAAAAGGTTGATTTACAGATGCATTTCTAAAAAAAATTCGGGGGGGGGGGGGGGGGGGTGGTTGAACCCCTGTGAACCCCCCTTTGGCTACGGCCTTGAGTACAATGAGGCCCTCAAAATTAACAGAATCTTTAAACTTCTGTTTGGAAGAACAGAATCGATTCTATTTCAAATGTTCCTACTACGCCCAAAAACTACCACAAGCAACAACTCAAGTTTTCCGACCTCAAACAAATAGTTTTCCACATTATTCCAATCAAGTCGTTCCAACAAATCATAACTCAAACCCTTGACCTAATTTTTCTCAAAATGTGTATATAAACCTACTACGTTATACTTACCTGATAATGGCTATTAGACAACCAATGAATCTGTATTCAACCTCTAGACCAAATTTTTCGCACAATATGTATCCACCTCAATCATACGTTCCTCAAAATGTCTACAAACAACAAGCTCCACAAAATTCGAGCAACACCCCTCTTTCTGCTAGATCAAATATTAACAAATTTCCAAACAATAATAGATTTTACTCAAATTCTGGGCCACGTCTGAACCGATGAATACCATGAGTGGAAGTACTTCCACGTAATCAAACCTTAACAGACAGTCTCAATCTTCTAATACAGAATCTGGCGCTGCTCCATGATGATGATAGGGATTTTCATTTAACAGCCTCGGAAAATCAATAGGAAACTTAGACTTTAATAACTAAAATTTAACTCTTCTACCTTATATTAATATTCAAAGTCTTGGAAGTACTAAATTAAAATTCTTGATTGACACTGGCAGCAATCGCTCTTTTATAAATCCAAACATTGTTCAACATTTGAATCCGATTAATACGTAGCCAATGGAAATAAAAACCCTTTTACTTCACATACCATAGACCAAAAAACTATCTTACGAGGTTTGTTGATTTACATTCTATGCAAGACCTAACCATTTTTTATATTCCGCTTTCATAAGTACTTCGATGGACTTATAGGAACTGATATTATAAAACAACTTGGCATTATTATAGATATCAAGAACACTCAAATGAAATGTGGCTATTTTAAAATTCCCTTAAGTTTTAATCTCTTGTCTAAAATTTACCAAATACCAAGTTTAAGCAAAAAAATATTTCATATACCAGTTGACGTTGAAAACAAGTGACGAAACCAGTGAAGTAAATTTTAGGGATCATTTAAGAATTCAACACATTAATAAAGAAGTATTTAAATTCTTCAAAAAGGACTAACTGTTCGAAGATTAATGGAGAAAGGGTTTTTATATAAGCTTTCCATACTTTATTTCTATTGTTTCGCAGAGATTTAAGCTCTTGTGTGTACCAAGGGTGAAAAATTGATATTTTTAGATTTGTTCGTGGGTACAGAATTATTTATACAACTACTGAGTACATAATAAAACCCAGTTACCGCATCGTCAATATTTGTGGAATCTAATATATTTTCAATTTTCGATCTACTTTCGAAAATCAAACACATATAAACAGTCTTGAGGATTACAGTTTTCAAAAAGGTGGTTGCTAAAGTCAAGAAATATATCCAGCGGCGGATGGTATTTGTCTATACAGGGTGTCCCGCAACTCAACGTCAAGCGGGTACCGGGTGATAGGGTTGGTTATACCCGTACTGCAAATAGAAAGAAAAAAAAAATGGTGGTCACAAATTTTTATGTTTTTCAGTGATTTTTTTTCTACGTAATCCTTAATAACCATGCTACTGAATGCAATCTCAAAATCCAAAATAAATATTGTGAGTTCCGAAAGAAAAATGAAAATTGACTGAGTCATTTTTCAAACAAATTTTGTAAGCAAACTTTAACACATCATATTTTTAAAAAAATGTAGCACACTACCCACTGCAAGTTGTTTAAAAAATTGGCCCATTTTATAAAGTTTTTAAAATAGTTCAACACTTGCCACTTGCTGCTTCCATAATCATGTTACCAACATTTGAAACATTTTCGAGCAAGTAAAATTGAATTTTTTTTTAAATAAGAATGTTTTATACTTTATTGATGTAGGACTCTAGTAAGCCATTCAGTTAAAATATTATTCAAGCTACTCAAGTAGTTAACATACTAAAAGTCCTGATCCTTAGGAGGTTATCCGGAGGAGGGCGAGGAGTATAAAGCCCCCGAAAGGGGGCTTTTGGGGACTTACGCTTATACCACGGAAATAGTTTGTCGTAGCGAAATTTTTTTAAGAATAAAAAAAAGACCATCGAATGTTGTACAATTTTTGCTATCATAACTTTTTTTCTAATATCAACCGTTTCCGAGATACACGCATCGCAAGGGAGACAAATTACAAAAACAAGTGTTTTATTTATATTTATCATCAAGCATTCCATTTATTATCTTCTAAACTATTAATCTGACAAAAAAAAGTTCTTCGATAAAGTTAAAGAAAATTAGATTTAGTACAAAAAATTACCCCTTTAAAACAGATTCTTGAATGCAAAAGACCAAATTAACCTAACTTAAAAAATGGAAAGTTTAACAAATGTAAAACAAAATAATAAAGGTGAATTTGGTCTTTTGCATTCAACAATCAATTTTTAATAGGAAATTTTTAAAAGAAATTTAATTCTCTATAAGTTTATCCAAGAACTTTTTTTTGTCAGATAACAGTTTAGAGTAGACGATATAATGGAATGCTTGATGAAAAATATAAAGAAAACACTTGTTTTTGTAATTTTTCTTCCTTGCGAAGCTTGTATCTCGGAAACGGTTGATATTTGGAAAAAAGTGGTCGTAACAAAAATTGTACAAAATTCGATGGGCTTTTGTTATTCTAAAAAAAATTGCTACGACGCACTATTTCCGTGGTATAAGCGTAAGTCCCCAAAAGCCCCCTTTCGGGGGCTTTATACTCCTCGCCCTCCTCCGGATAATCTCCCAGGGATCAGAAATTTTAGTATGTTAACTACTTGAGCAGCTTGAACAATATTTTAAGGGAATGGCTTACTGGAGTCCTACATCAATAAGGTACCTATAATACGTACCTATTTAAAAAAAAATTAAATTTTACTTGCTTGAAATTGGTTTAAATGTTGGTAACATGATTATGGAAGCAGCAAGTGGCAAGTGTTGAACTATTTTAAAAACTTGATAAAATGGGCCAATTTTTTAAACAACTTGCAGTGGGTAGTGTGCTAAATTTTTTTTAAAATATGATGTGTTAAAGTTTGCTTACAAAATTTTTTTGAAAAATGACTCAGTCAATTTTCATTTTTCTTGCGCAACTTAGTATATTTATTTTGGATTTTGAGATTGCATTCAGTAGCATGGTTAATAAGGATTACGTAGAAAAAAAATCAATGAAAAACATAAAAATTTGTGACCACAGTACATACAAATGTAGCCCTGGGTATCGATTTTCATATTTTTTCTAAATATTGCTATTATATTACGTAACCCAGCGAGATAATTTGTTTTCTTACTATTTGCAGTACAGGTATAACCTACCCTATCACCCCGCTTGACGTTGAGTTGCGGGACACCCTGTATAAGATATCCTAGTCCATCGAACAAATTTTAAAAATCTGCTACTATAATATTAAAAAATTGAGGTAAGAACGCACCGAAAAAAAAATTTATATTATTTTATTTTATTTTTTTAATTATTATAAACCAATCCATATAAATTTTTCCTCTGATTCGATCCAACCCACTTCACCACACAACCAGTTTTTTTTCTTGTGACATTAAATTAAAGCGCAACGACTTGTAAATTTTGCTTCTAGGTGTAGCCCCAAAGAAGTTGCAATTAAAAAAAGTAAACATTCAAATTGTTTGCTGTAGTTTTACTTAAATTCCGCATCAGCATAAAGCCGAAGTATATTAAACCCTGCAGAAAAACGAAAAGATACACATTTCAAATGTATGAGCAAATAAAAAATCTTCAAAAAAATCTATTCCACTCAATTAATTTATAAACAAAAACTGAAATCCCAACTCATTTTCATCTATTTGCTGATAAATGTTATCATTTGTCAATCTTTTTGATTGATTCGAATACGAGATTCTTTTATTCTTGCAACTGTTTCTATCTTAAGGCAATGATGATGACACAAACAATATGTCATCGCATTCTTTCAAAAAAAAAAAAAAACCCAAGCAAGCAAAACGTCTGATTAATAGTCTCAGAAACCAAAAGCTTTTATGTTTTCTGCCATGTGTGACAATACAATTCAGCAAGTAAACATAGTTAAGTTGTATAACCACCCTAAAAGGACTCACCCATGCATTCATCAGAATCTTTTACAACACAACAATAAAGTGCAAATAAAAGAACAGATTCTCTGAACCACACCCAGGAATCCTTAACCCCCTTGGTAGTTTGTATCAACCCACTTGTGTTTTTCTCAATCTTAATATAACTTCAAACGATTGATGATAACAAACGTTCATCTTTTCTGTCAACGAACCATGGCTTCTTTTTAACGGGAATATTAAGTAAAAATAAGTAAGAAAAAAAAAAACATCCTTTGTACCTAACTTCTATATCATAGTGAGATTTTTTTTTTCTAAACAGCACTTACCTTCAATCTCAGTGTGATCATTAGCGTGAAATTCAACGAATTTTTCCAGCTTCTTATATATCCAGTATTTGGAAGTGCTGTCGATGCTGTTGACGCTATAGAAAAACCCGAGCTCGAATATGATGACGGTTGAGTCGCTCCGACTACTCCAACTGCTGGTAGTGGAGGAGCTGATGATACTATTGGAAGTTGCACTATCGATGGTTCAAACTGTTGCGGCACCGAAGTAGATGGTAGCTCTTCAAGTGGCAGGAACTTTTTATAAAATTTTAATAAGTCACTTATGTCGTCTTAAAAAAATGGAAAAAAAAAATACGAGAGAAGAAATAAAATCTCGAAAATGATTTCTTACATTTTAAAGGATATAAATTATTCGAAATTTCACAAGTACGATACATTGCATTTCTATAAAATACATAGATATAATAGAAACGTCTTCGTCGTCAAAAAGGTATCCTCAGAGTGCACCAGGGACTGGGATAACCAGACAACTTTCGTTTTGGCCATGGCTGAAATATTTATTGAGCCAGATCGAAATCATAAGTTTATGATCTAAATCTTTTATGTTTTTGCAGAAAGAATTTGGAAAAGTATAAAGAATATGAAATCGATTTTTCTCCAAATTTTTAAACTCTCAAAAGTTGCCCTACACATTTCATCTTTAAAAATCGTACCTACAAACTTTTTTTAAAACAAAATTTTCGGTAATGTTGAAGTTAGGTTATCTTAATAGTTTTACTCGTTTAAGGTATGGCCTTCAGCTGAAATAAGCTGACATACACTTAGTCCAAGGAAGAACCCCACACAAATTTGAAGCTTTTTCTCTAAAAGTTTACTGATACCTCATTTTTGGAACGAATTAAAAAACTGAATTTCTGTTGACCAGTGAATCTTGATATGATATGCCAAACACAATATCTTCAGCTAAAGATTTTATGAAGAGGAATAAAGATATTGGAAAGATTTAGAAGGAGTTTGAAAACAGAAAGAATAGTTTTTTTCATAAACCGTTACAATTTATATTGTAATGAATGTCCTCGCGTTATAACATAACATCGAAATCTATACAAAAAAAGGGTTTTATCTTTTTCTAACGGCGATACGACTGTGATAAAAACGCCCAAAAACAAAACGCCCAAAATATGACATATCCCCCAAAATGTTTGGGTTAACTTGCATAATGAAAAAAATACCAAAAAAAATAATAATAATGTTTTTTGTTATAATACAAATTCCATATACTATGTATTGAAAATATTGAATAATAAATAAAAAATAATTTTAACTAAGTAGAAGACTTAGCATTAAATTTAGTGGACTTGTTGAATTATTGATTCAAATTAGCTTTTTATGGCCTTTAGTCCATGAAAAAATGGCGTTTCGTGCGGATGCTCACTTTGCACTCATAAGTTGACGACGAGTGAGCACCTTTAATATTTTCAATACATAGTATATGGAATTTGTATTATAACAAAAAACATTATTTATAACTATAACCAGGCCACGGGTAAACACTTCCAGCTTAATGATTGCAATCGTAATCTTGTTGGATATAGTTCACTTTAGCTTTTTGTCAAAAAAGTTATGTAAGTTGAACTGAAATAAGCAGAAATTTGCGTATTGACAAGGTGCTCACTTGTCGTCAACTGATGAGTGCAAAGTGAGCATCCGCACGAAACGCCATTTTTTCATGAACTAAAGGCCATAAAAAGCTAATTTGAATCAAAAAAATTAATTCAAAATCACCCAAAATTTAAAATTTACTATCGCCCAATTTTTTTTTGTTTTATTAAAATAACAATAAAACGCAAAATCAACACAAAACGTTCGAATGCAAAATCACAGGAAAACCAATCTGGGTGATTGCCGGCGGTGCGGGTGGCACGAGTTTTTATCAGGGTATCGAATGTACTTGAAATCAGTTTTACTTTTTGCGGTACCAAAATCATTATAAGCCTGTGTTAACTATTCCATTCTCCACACTATCTCTAGCAACTAGTTTTCTGGACTATTAATTGTTCTCGAAATTTCTGCTTTTAAATTTTGTGCGTGTTTTTTTTTTTTTGTATCCACTAATTATAAATTAGATTTCTCTTTTTTTTTTCAGTCCACATGGAACTTTATCCGCTGCCGTCAAATTGTCTGTATTTTTGGAGTTTGTGTTTTTCGTTTCACTTTAGCGTTCAGCAGCTTACTATAGGCTTAAACACGAAGTCAAAGAATCTAGCTATGAATATAAGTTTCGCCCAAGTTGGGTGTATTTTTTACTGTACAAACGTAATATAAAGTCTTTTTTTTCTTTCAGAATCTCCCGCCCGATAAGTTGTTGATGTTGCTACACAAAGTAAATATATATCAAAATAAAGGGCACAAACTTGCTTTTGTCGAAAGTGACTTTCGTGTTAACAACTGGAAAATGAAATTAATTGATCAGTTAAAAAATAAAAAGATTTTCTGTGTTTTATATTTTTTCGGCAGCATGAAGCATTGCCATTACTAAAGGTGAATGAGAACGCTTTAGGCTGCTTTGAAAGACAAATTCTCCATGTGATTTATGGTCCTGTCTGCATAAATGGGCAATGGAGAAGAAGGTATAACAACTAACTGTATGCGGGCTGTATACCAACAATGACCTTGTCACAAAAGTGAAAAGCCGACGAACTTACCTATTCTTTCTGAAGAACTGCATGTGGTGGTCAGCCAATAACTAATAGATTAATTGATTTCCCTTCCCCTACCCTAACCGCATGAAAAAGTGCAGTAACACTAAATTTAATTGATTGATACATATTTTAGCTTAAAATAATTTCATGAAAAACAAAGGAACAGACTCATTTTCCCATAAATGTTCAATATTGATTCCCACAAGTTCCCTTTATTTTAAGACGACAATAATCGTACTTGAGAAATTTTTCTAATTTTCTTTAAATTCCAACTCACCAGTACACTCAAATGTATTGCAATTTCTCTGTTCGATGTTATATCCTTCGCAGGACATTGTTGACAGGCTTTTGGCTTTCTTCCGTTTCCTACGTTTCTTCAATTTATTCGAGGAAATACTATCAGCAGCCGCTGCAACTCCATCTCCACCTCCTGCCACCGTTGTGGTCTTTTGTCCTGTGATGGATTTTGTTTTCTTACTGATTTTACTGCTTGTGATGCTCTTTTCCGGGCTGCTCGTATGACTTCTACTTCGACTACTACTACTATTACTGCTACTTCCTCTTGAATGCAGCAGCAGCAGCTGATGATGATGATGATTATGATGTTGCTTCTGCTGATTGAGCACATCTGATGGAATACCACTGACGTCCAACATGTCCTGCTGTTGCTCTGATGGCTGCTGCTGCCTTTGCTGCATCTCATTGCCATTCATGTTATGGTTCATGTTGATGTTTATCATTGGATTGTCAAGTAGGCAACGTCGAAATCGTTGCTGGACACCTTTTCCGCATTGAACACTGCACAAAGTAAAATCGCTCCAATCATCCCAACCTAGATAATAAAAAACAAAGTTTTATAATACAAAAAAATAAAAACACTTTAATGATGGAAAATTGAAGAAATGATGGAAAGCGAAAATGGAAATTTTAATGAAAAATATTTTTTTATACTCTGTGCGCAAAGCCGTGGAATAATTTCAATCCGATAATCTTCTCAGGTTTTTCTTTTTTAAAGAGACTTAATGATTAATTCACAAAAATGTCAAAAATACCATCTTTGAGGTATTTGAACCACGTTAAATGTTTTCGTATATTTTTTTTTTGTTTTAAATCCGATTTGAAACACCAACTCACCAGCAGGTAGGGCAAACTGGGGCACATTTGACACTTAATTTTGAAAAGTCTATATTTTCTAACACTGTTGACCAATTCCAATGTTTTTTTTTTTACTTGATGAATTGATGTTTTGATATAGGATTATAAGATATATTTTTCATATACTATATACATATACTTCGTCTTTAAAAAACAATGTAAGAAAAGTCATTTTGTTAAAAGTACACCGGGCATGGGACACGAGGGGAACATTTGACAAAAACAGCTTAGGTTCAGAACTATGAGCATTCTTATCCAAAATGCACATCCATATAGTTATTATGTCCATATAGTTATTAAACTTTGATTTTTTAATTTTGTCCAGCTAGATTGGCCACACTGTGCGACGGCGGAAAAGTATATCATTTCCGTCGTTTTATGTCGTTAGATGAGTACCCTTATTGTTTTATTTTGTTCATTCCCTGATAACGTTACCTACAATACAGCAGCAGATGAGGTAAATATTGATGACTTCCCGGAAACTTTTGACGAAATCAACCACTGTTCAGATCGGGAACAATGGGTAAATGCCATGAACGCAGGAGCTGGAATCCCTGAACAAAAATTGAGTTTGTGAATTAATGTGGGTATTTAGAATAAAACCAAACAAAGATGGGAAGCCGGAAAGATATAAAGCAAGACTATTAGTAAAAGGATTTCTTCAAAAATATGGGATCGACTATGAAGAAACTTGCACCAGTCGTAAATTTAACTATACTATTCGGAAAATTCTTGCTGTAATAGTCCAAAAATGTTTTTCTGCATGGACATATAAATGAAGATATTTATATAGGTATATGTACTTGAAGGACAACAAGGAAAAAGTGGTATGGTATGTTTAAGCTGAAAAAGTCACTTTATGGTTTAAATCTAAGTCCCTGATGATGGCATGAGTAAATCAATGGGTTTTCAATAAATCTTGAAAAAATAAATAAACATGAAAATATCTTCATTTTGCTGTACGAAGATGATATACTAATCGCTGGAAATTCACCACCAGACCTTAACAATATTAAGAAGGATTTATTTGAGATGCCAACCTGCGGAGACTTAAAATCCTTTCTTGGTATACGAATCGAATACGATTAACTCCAGGGAGAAATACTTTTGCCTCAGGAACCAAACATTGAAGAAATTTGAAATTAATTTCCAATAAGTTACTAATGATACGATTATTACTAATAAGCCATATTGAGAACTACTTGGAAGCACATCGGATATATGGGTCGTTTTAAACAAAATCCGACTGAAAATCTTTGGAAGGCATTAAAAAAGTATTTGAAGATATCTTAAAGGAGCAAAGAAGCTTAAATTGCAGTTTTATCAAAATAAAGAGAAACTGATCGTCGTTGGATTATCCGATGCAGATTGGCCTTCAGCTATCATTGATCAGTAAGTGGTTATATGTTCCAAATTTTCGGCAACTGCGTATCATGGTCAAGTATAAAAAACAAGCTACTGTCTTTATTATTTGTTATAATGAAAATTTCTATAAATTGTTTTCAGTCTAGAAGAAATGTTCGAAAATATAATTACATATCGGGTCTTTAATTAAATAGTATAGAAATATACATATGTACATAATAATAGTTTATAAAATACATACATATTTTAGAAAGCTTTCAGAAATATTTCTTTTTTGTGCTTACGTTTGAATAAATATTTTTGAAATTGTTCTAGTTTCCCATTTTGTTATCCACGTGCCATTTTCAAATATTCACAACAAAATAAATATTTAACATTTTTCCTGTGTCATTTGCAAAATATTGTATGTTTTCGATCGCTCATGGAAAACAGAAAAACTTTTAAGAAAAAAGTTGTATAATGGGTAATGACAGTCAAGTTGGACATTTTTTTTAACTTCTTTTTTTTTCCGGTATTCATAGTCGTCACTTAAGTGGAAAATTTTATCAGGTGCACGTCTTAGGAGTCTCAATATTGCCTGAATCAAACATCATTCAGGTATATTTTTTTTTTTATTTATTTATTTAATATGCCTTATGAGAAAAATCTCGTTACAGACTATACATAGTGGCAACCATTGTATATAAATTTCTATAGTACAACCATGGAGCAGCGCCATCTAAAGAAAGTTGTTAACTGCACATTTGGAGGTTCTTACATTTACTAAGTGTCTGTTCTGTTACCCTAACAATAGTCGTCTACGAAACAAATTAATAATATATAATGTATTTTATTGGCTCTAAAATCCATATTTCCTTGACAAGAGTCGTAAACAAAACAAAAATCATATATGTTTACGACTGTTGTCAGGGTTACAGAATAGACAACTATTAAATGCACGAACCTAAAAATGTGTTTATCACAAGTTTCTCAAGATGGCCAGGCGGTGATTATTCAACATGAAAATACTATAGAAATGTATATACAATGGTAAACATTTATTTGGTATTTCGAATTCATATTATTTTTATTTTAAATCCTTAACGGCAACTGGATATTTTAAGTACATAAAAACCAGAAAACATAAAATCATTTTGTTTTCAGTTTATGATTTTAAATTAATATGAGCAACGAATTTTATAAAAAAAAGTAGTATTTTATTTTACAGTTTTGAAAAATCACACTTCAAAGTTTTTTTTTACCTTTTTTTTCGCAATTTTTGAGTTTAAAGTCCGTTTTTTCAAAGACTATGCATAGGTTTCACTTGATTTAAAAAGCATCTAATAGAAAAAATATTGGCTTTAAAAAAAAAATATAAAACTTAGTTGTAAGTATTACCATTATTTTTTAATATTTGTTTTAAATTTTTAGCACTGTTTTTATAAAATTGCCCCTCCCGCCGAAAACGGAGGGAGATAGAGACCCCCCCACCCATAGTAAAAAATGCTTGTATTGATCTGTTCTACAAAAAAACAGTTATCAATTCTTGGCGCCAACGTTATCGTACTCGTGCCTTTTTTTGGTATTATATGCATGCTATACTTTGCTGTGTGTATTTATTATAAGGTTTATTGACTGACTGATATAAAAGCTACTTCCAAATTTGTGCGTTTTTATTTTGTCAAAGTGAATGTTGTTGCAACTCCTCACGTCGTAATTATGTTGGTTACTTCTTGTAGTTAGTTTCGTATTAGAATGAACCTCTAATTGCAATATTTTGTGAATGTTTGATTCAGGCAATATGTATTAAATTCAAAACAAAAGCTATTTTCAGATTGCTTAATGCCTTATAAAGGTCGTATTAAGATATAAAAAAAAATTTTGGTATTAGTACATTTAGCATTGGTTTTATATTTGTATTTGTATTTTTAGATATGTTCTCCTTTGCAGTCAGGGCATGAAAATATTTTGATTGTATTCTGTTAAGATTGAAATTATATTTTATAAAAAAATTAAAGTTTATTTACCTGGGTATGGTTTTGGACTCTAGTCATTTGACGCACCACTCCAGTACTCTACCTCTACCCCACATTATTGTTGAAGAAAATATGATTAATTTTGAGCTGAATGATACGATTTTAGATATAAAAAAATAGCTGATACGATATGAAGAAAATGTTTATTGAGAAGGGAGAAAGATAGTTATCTTTATAACTAGTTTTTAGTATTCATATTAATAAATTATTTTTGTAGGCACTTCTTTTCGGTTTAAATGTGTACACTACAGTACTTACCTTTCCTTCTTTTTGTTGAGAATTAGTTTTGTTATTAAGAACTTATTTATAAGACGGACATAAGCAGAATAATTAAATTTGTATAAGAGCGATTCCGCTGGGGACGATTTTCGACATCAATTTCAAAATAATTTTTTTTCCTACTTTATTCTGATGCCACTACAAACAAAAACTTCTTAACTCAATAAAAATATACCCGTTTTTCACATCAGCCAAAATTGATATATTGGTGAACCTTAAAGCAGCTATTTTCTTTAAAATTATCAGTATTACAGGTTATTTTGAACCTTTTATCTACAAAGCCTTGTATAGAGCTTGTCAAACTTACTTTTAAAGGCCTTATAGCTGTTTTTTTTTTAATTGTCAAAGTTCAAAATGTGTGGCTTGCGAAAATTTGGCTTACACGAGCTCTAAACAAATTTTAAAATTTGGACCTTATTATGAAATTATAGTCAAGTTTATTTCGATGTTGCTATTCTCAATGTCGGCTTAGTTTCGTTTTTTTACAACCGTTATAATCGTAACTCATCAACCAGGATAGCTCTATTATCTTTTTAATCGAAAAGAATATATAGAAATAGATATCCCGGGTTGACACGGTCAATAATTTTAACTTGATCGTCCAGGGTCTGAAAATGTTAGCGTTTTTTTTAACATTTTCCAACCTTTTCTTTATTTATTTATTATTTGCAGAATCTTGATAACCAGATCTTATACTATAACTTCCTTAAGAGTTTAAAAGAAAAAAAAAATGTTCTGTTCCTATCTATACATACATATGGTTCCAAAAAAGTAGATTTAATTTTGCAGTCAGAATTTTGAAAAGCAGTAAAAGCAAATCAAAGAGTAATCGCTCCTTTCTTATACAAACGTATGTATAAGCTTAATATTTCATCTTATTTATCTTTCATGAACTTGTCACAGCATCAGCTGCAAGCAGATAGGTACAAATTATTATCGTTAATCCTCTTTGAAACCTACGAAACAACTAAATACAATTCAGAAAAAATATAGTCAATGCTAACTGATACGTGTGTGGGTTATGTTTTCAGATGTCTGATAGAAAAACACGTCAATAATGTTTGTCAGGTAAAACTGATGGAGTGAAGGGCCCTTTTGCCCTTTGAGCTCCTTTTATTCATAATTGAAATTTTTAAGCAATACTCAAGCATTTCCTTGATGATTTCTTCGAAGATTTTTTCAGCTCGCATTCATAACGCAAAACTTAAGCAAACGATTTAATATTGAATGATAGATAGATAGATAGATATTTTATTCAAATTATTTCAATTTTGTTTACATTGTTTGCTACTTATTTGAATAAATTAGAGCATGGCATTGCTGCCGTCTGCCCGAGTGACAATACATAATTTACAATTTTGTAATTTTTAATACTAAGTTTTTTAAAGATTTCGTATAGTTTTAAGTAAAACTTTATCTTTCTTAAACAAGAATTTTAATGTTGTTATGGACTTTTAGTTTAGTTAAAACGGAAATCTTACATATTATTTTTTTTTATTTTATAACTTTATATAAATAACAATTTTATTAAAATGTTAAAATTACAATTTCATTTTAAAAAATCGATGGCATTTACAAGAAAAAACATGGCTTTGATTGATAGTTTTAAAAATTTTCATTAATAGCTAATTTGGTTACGGTAGCCCATAGCCGATTTATAGAAATATACCAGTTGTCTCATGTCGTTTTGGCAGTTCAGATGTGTTATAACTTCTTCTTTAGATAACATGTTCGTTCCAAAGACCTGTCTTCGAATTTCTTTTAAGATAGGACATCTGCCAATAAAGTGGATGACATCTTCTCTCTCTGATAGGTTGCATAGGCTACAGTAAATTGGTAAATCCGGACGGTGAGGAATGTAGTTTAGTTGAATAAGTTCACCTCTTATTTTAAAAATAGAAGATATCATTTCTTTGCTATTTTCATGATGGAAATAATTTCTTTCACACAGATTATGTTCTAAAATGCTGTATGTGGACCTGTGTACCGATGAAGCGGCTAGACTTATACAATCAGCTCTGTATCGTTCGTCGACCTTTGAAATAAGGTTGTTTATAAAATCTTTACAGTACCCTCCGTTTTCATTCGATAAATTGAATTCTATTCCACAGTATCTTGCAAGGTCTTCTAATTTTTCATACCATAGGGATCTCCTTTCTATTATCTTTTTTGCTATTATTTTTGGAAGTCTATAATCCGGCAATTCTAAGACTTTCAAAACATAGTCCGTATGAAGTTTAAGTGTTTTTATAAAGGGCGGCGATAATCCAGTTTCTATATTTATCATGTAATTTGGCGTTGTATTTGGCAAATTAAAACATTTTTTGACGTAGTACCTCAGCAGTTTCTCCACTGTTTCAAACTGACAGTAACCCCAGGTCTGTGCTGCATATAACATCACTGCTTCAGATACTGCTTGAAAAACTTTATATTTCACATTATGGTCGACTAGGTGATTTGAAAAACATCTTTTCCATGTTGCGGATATGGCACTTTTAGCTTTTATTAATTTTTCTTTTAAGTGAGGCTCCATACTTAGGTTACTACTAATTGTTACTCCAAGATATTTATATGTTTTCACAATTTCAATTTGTTGTCCATCTAGATGCCATTTCTCGTTTAAGCATATGTTCTACCAGCACCTTTTTTAAAAATCATTACTTTTGATTTGGAGAGATTAACAGTGAGAGCACATAATAGGCAATATTCATGAAGACGGTTAATCATTAGTTGCAAGGACTCTGGTGAATATGCAAAGAAGACCACGTCATCTGCAAATAAAAGAGCCTTTATTAGAACGCCCCCCATCTCAATGCCCCCTGGTAGCACGTCTGTAAGGTCATTGATGTACATGGCGAATAGATAAGGGCTTAGAGTACAACCCTGTCTAACTCCCATTGTTGTCTCGAACCATTCCGAGCTTTCAATTCCACTCCACACCGCCGATTGGTTATCCTGGTATATGTTTTCAATTACCCTTCCAAACTTGTGGCTCATTCCAGCATTAAATAGCCTTCAGTCAATATTGTCAAAGGCTGCCTTGAAATCAACGAAAAAGGCGAATAATTTCTTTTTTTGTTCGACAAATGTGCCTGCGATGTTTTGCAGTACGAAGATATTGTCCACAGTTGAATAACCATTTCGAAACCCAGCTTGACACTCTTTGATTAATTTATTATTTTCAATCCAATCTGCCATTCGATAATTTAAAAGCTTAGTAAAAATCTTATACGAAGCATTCAAAAAGGATATTCCTCGATAATTTGCTGGATCTGATGGATTACCTTTTTTATGGATGGGAAACATAATCGCTTGTTTAAATTGTAACGGTATGTTACCCGTATCCAATATTTCATTAAAAGATGCCGATAATTTGTTGATAACGTTAACTGTCGCGTATTCAAAAAATTCTATGGGGATCCCGTCCGCTCCTGGTGCTTTGCCATCCTTGAGTTTTTTCAAAACTTCACCGACTTCTTCTTGTGATACAGGCGCATCCAATGTTTCGTTTGTGTGAAAAGGCGCTGCATAGTGAACAATATGCATATTGGTTGACGGGTTCAACAGCGTTCGAAAATGTGAATGTGAACTTTGTTTAAAAATAATTTTATTCTATTTAGAACCAGTAAACACTTGACAATTTTTAATATAGTAATATATTATAGCAATTCGCTTCATTCAATTCGTGTGGCAAAATTTCAGGGAGCTTAGGTGGTAGAATTCTTTTGAACTGTGCAACTTGATCTTACAATTTAACAAATTAACATTTGTGCAGTCCCATAGTTTTCTACAAGAGA
This sequence comes from Baccha elongata, assembly GCA_951217065.1. Lineage (NCBI taxonomy): Eukaryota > Metazoa > Arthropoda > Insecta > Diptera > Syrphidae > Baccha > Baccha elongata. The sequence continues at coordinate 59,697,966 of OX578272.1, read as the reverse complement.
ATTAAGAATTTCCATTACTTAATAAATAATGAACAAAAATAAGAGAAACCTTATTGCTCATAAATTATAACTCAGATTCCAAAAATACATTCAATGTCCGTTTTTAAAAAAATCAAACTTTTATCAAAGAAATATTCCCTTCTGCTTACGTATATTATTTAAACAATAAATATGATTCCTTAAGTTCCCTCAAAGACAATCGGAGTCATAAGAAAAATACATTGAAACGCGCATGAATCATCTCTTTAGATGTTCTTCGTGCCCTCAATCCCGTCTGCATCCGTTGAATACACAATGCATGAAGTGAATGCTTATGGAATTTGATTATAAGGAGGATTTATATTATCTGTCTTTTTCGCCGTTGTTCTTTGGCTCCTCCACACATATAGCTTTGGTGAATGCTCTTTCCGTTTCTATTATGTTCAGCCACGAGCTAAAGAATCATTCATTGCAATCACAACCTTTTCATACTCTAAATGTTCCCCTAGATCCTTTGGTGGATTTTCTGTAATAGTGTGGGTAGTGATGAAATATAACGTTTAGATATGTTTGGTGTAGAAATACAAAAATATCCTTGACGTTTTGTACAGATATGAGCGTTGAAACATCCAAATTTCTGCCATACAGTAACTGGTCAGCTCATAAGGTTTTTGAATGTTGGGCAACACAAATTTTCCACTCGATTTGTCAGAGGAGGATATGCAAATGAATTTTTACTGCAACAAAAATACACGCATTGTACTACGTATTGTTGCAGAAACAGATTTTGTTTCATTTGTATCAAAAGTGCTTTTTGTTAATTTGTTCTTTAATTTTGTGAACATTTTATGTATACCTATCCATTACATCAATTTCTAGTGGTTTTGAGGGTTGGCTTTGATGCTTTGTCTTCCACGTACAACATGATACGCTTACACTCTACTATTCTAGTCTAACGTTGACGGTCACCATGTTGGTATAGCTACGTGTGTTGTTGCATTTCTGCAGGACTCTGTTAGCGCAAATGGTATATCATTGTTTTTGATGAAGCATTCCTTCGACAACTGCATTTTGAAGAAATAGGGCCGAAATGGAAACTGTGGAGATGCAAAGTTATTTTTCAGTGGCGGATTTGTGTGGTTGAAGGTTTTTTGACATAATAGAACAATGTATAGTATTTCAGACAGTACTCTCAGTAGCTGAATCCTGACAAAACATGCAACTGTAACTACTAGCTAGAGTGCAGCGTGACAATGCAGACCTTCAGAAGTTTATTGATTGGTTTCAACCCACTATCCTTTCCTTGTTACTAATCGTGTATCAAGAAATCATCGGAGATAACTTAATTAACAGCCACAGAGGCTTTGAAATTGTCAATACCTCAATGCTCACCCTGATGGTTGGCCAAACCTTTGACAAAATCAATTTTGTCCGAAAAAAAGGGTTATATGGTTACAAGGATTCAAATATAAGGCGACCATTAAAGGGGAGGATGTACCAGTGAACCCTGAAACAATATTTCACCGGATAGCACTCGTCAAAAAAAAAAAAAAAACAAGAAAAGCTTAAAGAATTCTTTCGTTATGAACTGGCATCCTATCACCTCTCTATGCTTGATGCAGTTAGAATGAGGGAGACCCCCAAGTCAGTGTTATATGAATTCTTCACATCACTTACATGAGATAAATCTAGAAGGAGCAGCTTTGTCATCGATGGTTGATTTCTTTTCCATCTTTTGATATCCGCGAAAAACCGCGATTTCTGTTTTTTGCTTACATATCGGAAACTATGCGTATTATTTGAATTTGCATCCACAACAAAATGAAAGACTACAAAATGCATGTATGTTGTTTATTTCTGAGGCGTACCGTTAGCCCGTTAGAGTGAGTTGAAATTTGAACATAATTTCCCATTTCTGTAAAAAAATAAACCTCTAAAAATTCATAAGTAAAAACAAATTGTTTTTTTTTACAGAAATGGGAAATTATGTTGAAATTTCAACGTGCTCTAACGGACTAACGATACGCCTGAGAAATAAAAAATACGCACGAATTTTGTAGGAAATTTTTTGATATTTTATTTTGTTGTGAATAAAATTTCAGTCAAGACGCATAGTTTCCGAGATGTAAGCAAAAAAAACCGAAAAAAGAACGAAAAATCCGTGGTTTTTTGCGGATATCTCAAAACGCATCAGGAAATTTTGTCGGATTTCTTCAGATTTGGATTCAGCGACCCAAAAAACATAGAATTGGAAAAAAAATCTATTTGTATATTTTTTGTAACGTTAAACTATATCGTTTGACTGGACTATTAGAGGTGAGAACTAATTTCATCTCAAGATTGTGTGAAGTTAGTTCTCATCTACAATTTTTATATAACAGGAGATCTCAAACTGTAAATATGGAGCGACTTAAGTTACCGATGAGGATGACCCCAATAGTTGTAATTAGTAAGTGGGTGCATGCTGCCCCTCTGCAACCCAATTGCCTGGCCCACTATAGTATTTGGCGTGGGTGCGAGTTTGGGTGGGTGCAAGTTTGGCTATGCAATATGCGAATTTTGTATGAAAAGCGTGACGTCCCCAAAAGAGTGAAATTATTTCCCACCAAAATGTTAAGTTATTTCCCACTCAAAATGGCAATTAACTTCAACAAAAAATGGAAAAATAGTTTCCACTAGTGGGGAAGTTAGTTCCCATGTAAAGTTAGTTCCCGTGAAATTAGTTTCCTGCACCTAGGGATGCAATCGAAACATACAATTATACTAAACAATCGAGATATATTCTTTATCCTAACTACACGAATGTAGATTGTTTTAGACGACTCAAGCTTTTCAGTTTGGTATTGGTATTGATCTCGACATGATAACACTTTTACAAGCAGCTTTGAAATTAATAAAAAGAAGGTAAGTCTTCTGTATCAGGATCTGACCCAAAGTGAATATTTGTTCGATGGTACATTTGACAGGCATAATGCCGCAATTTTACAGTCCCATAATATCCTGTGTAAATGGGTTGAAACGTTCACTTAAAATACTATTATTGGTGATTTAAAAAAAAACCTCTTTCCTTGAGTATATAGTACAGACGATCTTCCTTTTTTGTGGATCGGAAAGGCATTGAGATAACAATCGTCTGGCGTGATTTCCTCCAAGTTTTATAGTATTTATAATAATATTTTATTGATCAGTTGGTGCATCTACAGCGTATTAAAGCTTTATTTTCATTTGAAGTTTATCAGCGTCATCAACTTTGTTTTATTTCTTTGGTGATATCTTTTTTATCTTTTTTGGTCAGAGATTTGGAACTCATCGTTGTCATCTACCTTCTTGCGTTAACGCTTTGTTAGATTGGCCAGAGTTGAACCATAGATTCCTTGTGGGATAACAACCCCAAAACCATGAAGTAACGATTTTGATATGTTGTTGTCATTGTAATGTTCAAGAATCAAATTTCATATCCACAGTCGTCATATATTTCGCAAGCTCTTGGGATACTCGGTTTGTTTAATTTATGGCTATTTCTTAAAGTTGAATTGTCATTTTCAGAGTTTCATTAATCATTTGATAACCGTACGCGAAGCTTCCCGCCAACCAGTTAATGGTCAGAGTCGATGTTGGTTCCTCTAAAAGTTCGTACATCTATTATACTATGGAATATCTTACCATCAATTACAACGATTTGGTTGCTGATCATTACTAAGTGCAGGTGTTACATGTTAGTTAGCACAATGCAACAAAAACAAAAACACATGCACATGCACATAAAAACATAAATACATCTAAAGTCAAAACTAAACGAAAAGACACAGAAACATTTAGGATCGTGGAGCACTGGTTCTGAAGATAGTTTTTAAATTACTTTCATTTAAACTAAAATCCAACACACCATCGTTCAAATTATATAACTTACTTATCCGCGTGAGAGGCTCATGCATGCCATAATTAGTTCTGTGATGTTCAATGTAAAAAAGCTCAGAATTTCGAAGGTGGTACGACAGTCCGCGATAGTTTAAACCAATTAAGGCTAACAGGTCCGATGCATCACTTTGTCTAGAGGTAAGTTGATGAAGAAAAATTAAGTCATCGTTTACTCTACGTTGATACAAAGATTGTATCTGCAAGCAAAAGCCTTATCCGGTGCTATGGTGGCAGGTTATAAGGATCTGCACATGGAAGGCCTTTAGAAACAAAGCGAATAAAATTATGCTGAACTGATTCAATACCTTTCTTATGGATTTCATAGAAAGGGGTCAACACATGTGAGGCATACTCCAGAAGCGGCCTAACATAACACTTATATAAAGAGAGAGTGGATCAATAAATTCCTTTTCCCACTCTTTTATGAATCCAAGAATAGAATTCGCCTTTCTTACAATAAAGTTAACATGTTCAGAAAATTCCAGATAAGCACTGAAATTAAGTCCTTAAACACAACTTATTTTATTTTGTGTTACAGTATTCAAAATCACTTGGAACATTTTTCTTTAAGAAAGTAATAGTTTGGCATTTTATATGGCTAAAATTAAGAGTTAACCCATTTCTACCACACCAAATACTGAAACTATCAAGATCAGCCTGCAAAAGAGTGTGATCATTGGGAGATTTGATTGATTTATACATTTTCATATCATCTGCAAATATGAGAATCTCACTAAAGAGTTTACAAGTCATTTATAGCAAGAATAAATAAGAATGGACCTAAATGGCATCCCTGTGGTGCACCTGAATGAGCAATGAAAGTATTAAAAATGGAATTTCTAAATTTAACCTGGTAAGTTCTATTTTTTAGGTAGGATTTGATCCATGATATAAAAAGGGTAGGGAAACCAAAGTCAAAACCTTTAGAAAAAATCTGTGTATATGCAATTAACTTCAGAACCACTTTATATGCAATTAACTTTAGAACCACTTTATATTGCATTTGTAAAAATGTAAGAAGGTTTGTAACAGTAGACCTTTTCTGCACGAAACCGTTTTGCTGTTTGCATATAATGTTCTTACAGAATAATAAAAGGCTTTCACATACAACCTGTTCAAAAAGCTTTGGGATACAGGACAATTTAGAAATAGGTCTATATTTCTAGATGTCAAATTTTTCGCTTTTTTTAAAAACAGGAGTGAGAAATGATTTCAATTTCCAGAATGATGGAAATTTCCCAAACTGAAACGAAAGCTGAAATATCAATTGCAAGGGATGCACTAATATATGACTACACTTTTTCAGAACAACGTGGAACGTGTGTGGGTGCTACCAACAAAGCTGGTGGTTGGCGTGCTATGCTTGTGGTTTAACTTGGCAATACCAGCCAACACGTGCTTAGTAGCTAGCATTTTGCTGCGTGGGTGAAAAAATGTCAAGAATAGGAGCAATATGAAACGCAACGTTTGTTTTTTGACTCATGTTGGCCATGTGGTTGGAACGTGAATGGAGAATCGGGAGCATGTTCGGCTTACGGTTGGGATCGTAGTAATAAGTCAAGGGCATTTAAAAGGCTCAAATTGTGGAATTTGGGCATTATGTGTATTGGAACTACTCTTTTACTAACCTTGCCAAAACTTTTGCCTAAGTCGTGCTATTACAGCAAGAATTTTTTGTTTTTGCAAGAGACTAGAGGGGAATAATTCCAAAACATGATTTTAAATGCACTAGTAGTTACAACAAAATAATAGTTCTATACTCTGTTCATTTGGTACTTGCCTAGCAGACCTCATGGGAAAGCTTTTTCAAACTGTTATGCCCGTCGCAGTTTGCACGGCAATCAACTCAAGATATTGTCATTAAAAACAAAACATAATACCTGAATTGAATTGAAATCGTTAGTGTAATTTACACATAACTACGTACATATGACACCTTGACAGACATGCTGCACGGCTGCCAACAAACTGATCGATCGCCATTCTCCAATTTGCTTTATTTGTTGATGAAACAACTCTCATCTTAGTATATCTACATATATCAGTAGGGATCATGACGTTATCGAATGTCAAAAATCTCGAAAAGCAAGTATTGGTTTCGTGTAAAAAAAATGGAGGTTTTAATAAAACCTGACATTACGATGATAGAGAAGCCTAAAAAGGTAGGTTTCGTCATGCCGTTCGTCGGTCTGTCTGTGCGGATGTGCGTATCTGCGTATGTGCGGTTGCCGGTTGGACAGATTTTTTTCAAACTTAGTGAGTAGCACTTTTTTGTGATTCCCTAGAGGACAAAATCGAAGCACCTTCCATATAATGGTTTTAGTTTTTATTTATATTTATTTTTTTTTTTTTGACCTTTATATATGAATAAACTTATAAGTTGGTTTATGGGCTGTAGGTCAGTTTTGTTCCACTTAAATGAAACACAAAATGTTGTTTAAAATGACGTTTCGTTCATGATTATGAACATCATCAGATTTATTTCTTTTTATAACAAAAAAGAAGAGAAAAAAAGTCATTTCTTAATAAATTTAAACTGAACGTTAATTAATCACAATTTAATAATGGTTAAAAGTTAAAATAAAAAAAATAGTTTTTCCAAATTTTCTCGAAAAAGGCTCTAACGTTTTTGAAAAAACTTTGTGAACGTTATATTTGGAGTACTGTTAGAATTACTGCATTCCAGGTTTTTGGCTAAAAATGCAGATAACCGGAGATTTGGTGTTTTTAAAAATTTGGCCATAAATTAATAACGGCTTACGAGATTTCATTAAAATTAAACAACGGTTTTATGATAGCTACCATGATCTGTCGGTTAGGCTTCGATAATTAATTCCACATAATTAATTATCGAAAATTATGGCTACAAGAGCAAGTTTGTTTGACGGAGTCGGGCATTTTATTTTTTTTCCTATTTAAGAGTTCAAACTCAAATAAAACGCGTAACATAATGAAACAATTTATATTTTTTTGGCAAATCAACAACAAAATCAATATTTGAAAAAAAAAATATTATTCATTAAGTACACAGGCACATATGTATGTGCATTGTACAAAACATATATATCATAATAAATATAAAAAAAAATTCAAGTTACTACTTCATATACATAACTAAAAATATATTTATGTAAGTATGTACAATACATATTACAAAGGAGTATATTTTGTTAAAGGTTACAAGCTCGAGTTGTTAATAATATAGAATTAAATAATTAATTTTTGAGGTTAGGTTAGGTTAGGTTAGGTTTATGTGGCTGTCAGGAAGACTACTGAAACACTTAGACCACAGATAGGTCCGTTGTGTTACCACGAAATTAGCGAGGGAGTATTTCTTTAATTAAACCAGTTGGAGCTTCTTATGAAGCGATGTAAAGATAGAACATCAACGTTCGACATATCGCTTGGATCGTCGAAAAAGAAATTACCCAGGTGTAATTTACGTCTTTGGGAGAAAGCTGGGCATGAACAGAGAAGATGGGTGATAATCTCCTCCTCCTCCTCGTCCATGCAGCTTCTGCAAAAATCATTAGCCAAGTCTTATGGCGTGTCTTCCTATGAGGCAGTGTCCGGTTATGACACCAATTACGGAGCTAAGATGTAATCTGCTCATAGATAACATACATTTAGTACGTTTCTGATCTAATTTTGGCCAGATTTGCTTTGTCGCAGGTAGTAGTGTTTGTCTATCTTAAATTTGTTTTCTCTATGGCATTTAGTTTTAGCATGAGTTTGCTTGTAGTGATAGGTATACCAATATTCACCTTGTTAGTTAAAACCTGGCGAGTTCATCGGCTTTGCAGTTTCCCTCAATGTCTCTGTGTCCCGGCACCCAGAAAAGGTGAATGTTGAACTGTTCTGCCATCTCCATGAGAGATGATTGACAGTCGCGGGCAGTTATTGAGTTTGTGGAAACAGCACTGATTGATTTAAGGGCTGCCTGACTGTCTGAAAATATACGGATATCCGATGCAGATATCACGTTTTCCCTTAACCAGGATAATACCTCTTTAATCGCCAGAATTTCCGCTTGGAACACACTACAATGGTCAGGGAGACGGAAGGAGAGACTTAAATTTAGTCTGTCTGAGTACACGCCACCACCAACCCCAGCTTTAGTTTTTGAGCCATCAGTATAAAAATGAACTGATTCATCTTTCAAGAATCTCTCATTTTCCCAAGTGGATCTTGGTGGGATGGTGACTTGAAAATTCTTGTCAAAAACTAGCTGGGGTATATTTTTTATATATATATATATATTTTTATTTTTGAGACAATGGTTACAATTTGCGCTGGCGAATCGTAACCATTTTCTTAAAAAATAATTTATTTATTCGAAATTTTTTTTCGAGATTTTTTCTATTCTAGATTTTTGTTTTCGAGATTTTTGCATTCGAGATTTTTACTTTATGGATTATTGCTTTCGAGATATCGTGGTAAACCCATATTTTGGTTTTTGCTAAGGAGCTTTAAGGATTAATGCTTGTAAAGCATTTGAAATAATAAAACTCCAGTCACCAGTCCATGTGAAGTAAGTCATTCCTTATTAATACAAATAACAAGTTTTAATAGTATTCTTTCTATATACACTCACTTTAATTCGATTTTTACAAATGCGGACGTTGTTCAAACATTCCATTAATCATCCCATGGAAGATATAAAGTCGGTTCGGTAGAATATACAAACTAATGCCAAATGAACGATTTATATCCCCTAAGTGGTTTTCCTTTTCCCAAACAATGTGTGTGAGTTTGAGCAAAAAGGCTCTTTAATATTCACAACCATATGGTTGTCCCCCCACTGTGGCATTTTTAACTCTTCTGTGTATTGCTTGGTTCTACACGGCGGCGTATGCGTAATATTTCTTTCACTTGTGTGTGGGTTTTGTTTTCCAACCAGCAGAGTGTGGTTAGAAAAAAAAAAGGATCACCAGACATATCCTGGGATGAGGGATTTAATTTTTTGTTGTTATCTCGCAGAATAGTCTTCTTCTTTTTTCTTCTCGCAGCATAGTCTTCATTAAAATGTTAGACAATGTATGGCACAATGAAGGTTGTGCGCATTTTTGTTGCATTTTTTGAACAACATAAAATGTGAGATTTAGCATTTTTAATTTTATGTGTCCTTTGGCCTGTGTTGGTCTTTGGGGTAAAATGTAATTAAGCATTTTCAGTTGAAGGTTAGATAAATGAAACTTAATTTGAAAATAACAAAAAGTCCTCTATACCTTCAACATATATTTATATGGGAATGTGTCTTTTTCTTTGTTTGTTTTGTTGATAGAACGAAGAGTAGTATTAGTAATCAAAATATTTGCTTTTGACACCTTGAAGTTTGTAATTAATTAAATGTTGTGAAACTTGACGAAGTTAAAAAGAAGTGTTTTGGTTTTCAATTAGGTCTTTTTATTATAAAGTGTAGTTTACGTATTTCTTGGACTAAACAAAGTTTTTCCTATCCCTACTTAATAAATAAAGACAATGGTTAGAACAGACGTAGAGCAATTGCAAATGCAGTTCTCGTAAAAGTTAAATTTTGTCTTAAAAAAGTGATAAAGTTATTTCATTTAGTTCTAAAGATAAAGCAAAATAAAATCGGATAATATTTTTGTAAATACACTGTATTGGTGTATCATCGCCTCTAGGCATATCGGACTATATTGTGGTGTGTCAAAGATAATCGGAAAATTATTCGTGCAAAACAATTCAGAAAACCCCAAGGGCATTCAGATTTTGAGAATACCAACTGAGAGGATCTCAATAAAGTTTTACTATTAACTATTAGTTATGCAGTGTGCATGCATAACTCGATAATTATCGATAATTACCGTTAACAGATCGTTCGACTTCCAAGATTTTGGGTTCGATGGATTCGTATTGGCCCAAGGAAAAACATACGAAAGGTTATCTTCAGAGCTGTAAATTTTCAAGTACCAGTACAATCAAGTACCCAGTTAAGCACCATGTACTTGTACTTTTACTTGTACTTAAAAAAGCAGTACAAATGTACTTGGTACTTGAAAAGCACCAAGTACAAGTAGGTACTTTTTTCAAGTACTTCCTGTGAAGTACTTTTACTGGGTACTGTAATACTGTCGAGTACATTTTCAAGAACTTTTCAAATACCAGTCCATTTCAAGTATTTTTCAATAACAAGTCCATTTTCAAGTACTTTAGTACAAGTCTATTATAAGTACTTAAAATTATAATTATAACCAAGGTGACAATCTTTAATATAATAGTGATTCTAGTGTTATATATACTGAACTAAGGGTTGATACGTGATTCAAGTACTCAAAATAGAGTTGTACTTGAAAAGTACTTGAAAATAGACTTGTACTTGAAAAGTACTCGAAATCGACCAGTACTTGAAAATGAACTAGACAGTATGACACCCAGTAAAAGTACTTGACAGGAAAGATTTGAAAAAGTACTTGTACTTGGTGCTTTTCAAGTACCAAGTGCATTTGTATTGCTTTTTTCAAGTACAAGTACCATATTACAAGGTACTGGGTCTTACTCAGTACTTAAGTACATTACAACTCTGGTACATTACAACTCTGGTTATATTGAATAAAGTTCATCTATGGATAATCTCTGTATCTGCAAAAATTTCATACAAATTTCATACAAATCAACTTTGTTTTAATTTTTTTAATCAAATAAAAACGAATTGTTTATCAATTAAAATATTTTTTTTTATTTCGAAAAAGTAAAGTTTGAAATTGCAAGCCTTGCATATAACTGTTTTAGTTTTAACAAATTTTCTCAAAACGGCTTTAACGATTTTGATAAAACTTGGCCATAACTTAATAACGGCTGCAGATGCAATATTTAAATTCAGTACGAAATTTAAATTAGATATTTTACGCAAAACTACTACTTAAGGATAGCTACCATACAACATGATCTCGCGTTTAGGGCATTTTCTTGATATTTTTCGACCTTTCTTCAGAATTTAATTTTTGTAGTCCCATAGTTTGTTACAAGAGCAAGTTCGTGCGACCCAGTTGTGCATTTTATTTTTTTCACCTGCGCTTTTCAGTTATCACCTTTTTCACACCCCAATTTGATCTTCTATTCATCAAAATGTTTTTCAGTTATACGCTTTTTGTTTTTTACCGTTACAAAAACATATTTACAAATATGGCCATATTTGTAAATTTGTAAAAATAGCCATACGACGCTTGGGCAAGTGACTCTCACACCTGAGATCTATAGATTCGAATCCAGCATAATACTATTCTTGCAGGAAAACTGCCTGTTGCGAAGAAGTAGTGAAAATCCTCTATAAGTACCACTTGTCTCAATAAAATTCTTCTTATTTTGGCAGTCCGTGTTCGGCCATTAATTGTAAGTACACTTCAGTCCTGTAGATCTATACAAATGCACATAAACGGATAAGTTATAAGAGTAAAATAATATTACTTTATCTAAAACAATTTTGAGCTTTTTACTTCAAATTTACATTTATTAGATACATACCTACCATTGGAAATGTTCCTTAGGCCCAGTTTTTGAGTATTGTTTAAACCCTCACTTGCCCGGAGGAAAAATAAAACAAATAACAAACACATTAAAGCAAATTGCTATACATTATAATAAAAACAAAAATTTACCCAATGGTTACAATTACAAATTATATCCTGCGGGAGTTATTTGGCATAATGTCAAAAAATTTAATTTTATTTAGTTTAATCTTAAATCAGACAAGTTTGTGAGTTAATTATGAGTTAACTCGGGCTGATAAACTAACCGAAAAAAAATATTTTCAGAGTTAAGTTGATGAACTCTAACCCTGGGATGATCTAGCACTAAAAAAACTGAGCCTTAAACAGTCGAACATGTTTGTAGTAACCAGTGGCGACGCGTGGATAAAAAATGCAGTCGTTCACTTTAATGATTTTGTTTTTTTTTTTTTTCTTATTTGGGAAGTTTATATTGTTGTATCTACTAAATCTCTAACCTGCTTGCCTTGATTAGTTATAGTCAAACTATTGTTAATCATTTTCTTAATTCAATTAAGACTCTTGTTATAGGTACATAAATGTAAGTCAGTTCATATTTCAAAGTTAGCATAGGTCAGAAAAGTGTTCATAAGTGTTCAGTTGGATTAAAAAGGAAATTGGCAATTTTTTTCGAAAATTCTGTTAAGTTTTTGAATTCTAGCACCGCATTTTATTTATTTATTAGGTAGGTATTTAGGTACCTACTTGTTTTATGTAGGTAGTAAGGTACCTAAGTAATTGGTTTTGGTAAAATATATCATAACCATAAATACCTAAGATACTTGCCAAAATATTTGTTGCTAAATATTATCTTATGATTATTTAAAGGCATACTTTATGCCATTTTATTCGCATTTCGTACATATTCTTTCTGCACGAATCGAACATTTTTGAGATTTTCCTCACTTTATCTAAAACTCCAACAACGAACTCTTGCCATACCTATGGCTATTGGCTATGCTATCTGCTATGGCCTTCACCATGCGTTAGCTTAGCTAGCATACGAGTATACGGCAAACGGCCAGAACGTTCAGAACTCATAAACCATACACCAACCCCCGGGCACCGACAGCTATCATCATACTTAACCACTCCATTGAATAATACTTTACATTTACACTCATAGCCAGCGATGCCGCAAAAATAAAACCAGTGCGTGCCTTTTCAATTTTTTTTGGGCGCCATTTGACAAAAGTGGGGGCCACATTTAAAATTCTACCTTTTATTAATGTTTTAATTTAATTGCATTAATTTAGTTCATTAAGGCCCGTTTGCTCATACCCTACATAAATCTACATTAAAGCTAAGTAAAACGTAGTTCTTGTGCATTAATGAAAGAATACAAGATTACGACACTTTGGCATTTTCACTTGTTACGTAAGCACCTTGCACTCTTTTTCCCTTTGGTTGGGGTAAATTCATATCAAGAGTCCACCATTTAATTGTTTTTCTGTTTGTGCTTACGTCACAAGTGAAAAAAACACAACAACAAAAAGATGAAAAAAAACCAAGTGTCGTAATCTTGAATTCTTTCATTCATGGTACTTATGTACAACATAAATTATTTATGTTTTTCGATTTAATTTCATGAGAGAAATTTCAATGAAAATGTCAATTTGCCCGAAAAGTCAAATTTATTATAATTTTTTCGCAGTTCGTGTTCTTTTATTTTAAGTTTATTTGCATTTTTTGGTGTTTTTTTCAATGTTTTTCAGCAAAATATAGCTCGTGGATATTAATAAAACAATCAATAAAAAAAGTGACTATTTGTTGTTTTGTTTTTGTGATTACGATATTATAATTGTGTGTGTATAATTTTTGAAGTGTGTATCAAATAGAGTAAAATACCTGAATTGTGTTTTTATATTAGTTTTTTATATTTTTTTTTTCTACGCAAAACCGAACATCAAAACATTCTTAAGTGGAACTTAAGTCCTTAAGATCTACTTTTTCTTCCTCTTAAATAAAGTTCAACTTAGTGATATTTGTGATGCAGTTAGAAGTTCGTGCAAACCATTAAGTGGAACATGTTGATTTATGTTGTACTTGAGGCCTTATGTTCAGTATCAGCAAACGGGCCTAAATTATTTACATTGGTTTCAACAAAAAATAAAAATCACAGATATATCACAATTTTTTATAATTCAAAGACATCTTTCGGCTAACCGCCTTTAAATGAAAATAAACAAAAAAACTTAAAACTAAAAAAACATTATTAGAAAAACGCTTTTATTTGAATTCGTTTAACAAGATTTGGTTCAGGATTAAAATTGCCACAAGTATTCAAGTTGCCCTGCAAAATATTCTTAAAGCTCATCAACGAATCTTAGTATTTCTATTATCCGTTTTCATATTGTTTAGAGCCGAAAAAACACGCTCAGTTGAAGCACTACTGAGCGGAAAGCTCAATAAATTTATTGCAAATAAAGGAATATTTTTTGAAGAAATGATCGCCAGCAATATTATTTGCTTCTTTTAACTGGGCACACCACTTAACAGCGCCAATATCATGGTCATCTTGATTAATTTCTTCTAAACAGTACAATTTTTTTTTAGTTCTTTGATTAGGTCAGAAACACATTGCAAGTGGCGATGTTAATGATTTATATATGATTTATTACAACTTATTAATTATGATGAACACCATAATATTTGTTAATCTTAAAAAATAGAGATTTGGGGACCAAACTCTAAAAGGCCCGGGCCAAGGGCCAAAATATTAAACAGTGGGCTAAATGGCCCGGGTGGGCACTTTCTGGCAATGTCTTTAAAATGTATTGATTTTTTATTTAGTTCATAAATATACAAAATATATTGTAAGATCTACTGCGGTATTTTGCAATATACTGGGGCCCTACTCTGTATTTCGTTCCGAAAGTCAATCCTATTCGAAAGTGCTTTAAATATAATTAAAACCATTTTTTTCTTTAAAAAACTTACATTTTAAGAATATCCTTGTTTTTTCCGTTATCACATTTTGTTGTAGAAAGGAATTTTCCGTATTTATATGATTTTGACATTAGAAAACGAGTTACGAGGTACGAAAGTAGTAGATTTCTTTCCGCTTTAGAAATAGAGAGCATAAAATATTCGTTTTCGGAAAATTTTACTATCGGAACGAAATACAGAGTAGGGCCGCTGTTCTTTTTTCTCGAATATACTGCGCTCAGTCATCTAAAGGGTGGCAGCGCTATTGAAATTATACTTTTTCTTTTGTGTGTATGCTTCGAATGGACACATTTCGTTTTTAAATCTCTTGAACGAGTTGATGGTCGAATGAGTGGACAAGTCGCAGCGCAGGTTTAATTTAAATCTAGTGCACAAGAGACTTGCACGAATTGAATTTTTTTTAAATATTATGATAATGGTAGGTAGGTACGTTTAACTTCTCATTAGCAAAGATGTATTTTGTTTTGTGGTGGAAGCAAAATAATATTTCTTTCATCTGATAGTGTAAGAAAAAAATGTTCAAATATTATCTGAAAGTTAGGCGTTCATGAATGAAATGAACAATATGACGACTCGCCACTGGTATTAACCTCATTAATTTACTTAAAAGGAAAACAAAATTATCTTTAGAAGTGGTCGAATTAGACTAAGTATTCTTAACATTTTTTTTTGGCAGGAGTTAAATAGCTATTTCATAGCTGCCACCGCCAAACATCAGACTGCTTTTTAAATTAGTGTTGCTTGTCCATTTGCTTGAATTAAACTACGCCGAGTGCTCCATAACCATTGAAAAATCATTCCACTATTTTTTTTTTAACTGAACCATTACCCGTGCAAGAACACCATGTGTTTAATGTTGATCTGCTTCAAAGGACATTAGAAACAATCCATTCGAACTACCTCCTCCACGGATGCATACAATAGCATAAAGCTGCCAGAAAAAGCATTCAAAACATGTTTTGCAGTCTACAAGGATTCGACTATAACATTTGTTACAATCGCTATATCTATTCCTCCTGCTGTAGCCAGTTCTGTTTTCATTGTATATACAGCCCAACTAGTCGAAAGCATAACAATCATAATATGTTGTTTCTTTTGGAAGAAATTCTCACACCCTCTTGAAAATTCAATAAATTATAATTACACTTCACGAACAACGAACACGAACACCATTTCCATTAAAAGCATACACCTCCTCTTTAAAACACGTATTATGTCACCCAACTATACAAGCCAGCTCCTCCTACGACCCCTATCTATGCACTTGATGAAAACAGCGCCAACAAAATAGCTCATTAAATTCAATTAACCCACTCTAAGTTATACCCAAGCACTTTGCTTGGCTTCCCGACTCCAATAAAATTCCATCCATATAGCCCATACTATTATGCAACCCACCAGACCAGAAACAGAACTCTGAGCCAACCCATGTCACAGAGGGGTCTATACATATCTACACTTACCACCTACACCCCCTTTCTATAGCTAGCCTGCTTTTCACTCACCATCATCATCAGGAAATTCTGGCGATCAAAGAGGTATTATCCTGGTTAAGGGAAAACGTGATATCTGTATCGGATATCCGTATATTTTCAGACAGTCAGGCAGCCCTTAAATCAATCAGTGCTGTTTCCACAAACTCAATAACTGCCCGCGACTGTCGATCATCTCTCATGGAGATGGCAGAACAGTTCAATATTCACCTTTTCTGGGTGCCGGGACACAGAGACATTGAGGGAAACTGCAAAGCCGATGAACTCGCCAGAAATGGAACCCTATTGCCGATTTTACCTAACAAGGTGAATATTGGTATACCTATCGCTACAAGCAAACTCATGCTAAAACTAAATGCCATAGAGAAAGCAAATTTAAGATGGACAAACACTACTACCTGCGTAGCGACAAAGCAAATCTGGCCAAAATTAGATCAGAAACGTACTAAATGTCTGCTATCTATGAGCAGATTACATCTTAGCTCCGTGATTGGTGTCATAACCGGACACTGCCTCATAGGAAGACACGCCATAAGACTTGGCGTATTCTCTAATGATTTTTGCAGAAGCTGCATGGACGAGGAGGAGGAGGAGACTATCACCCATCTTCTCTGTTCATGCCCAGCTCTCTCCCAAAGACGTAAATTACACCTGGGTAATCTCTTTTTCGACGATCCAAGCGATATGTCGAACGTAGATATTCTATCTTTATACCGCTTCATAAGAAGCTCCAACTGGTTTAATTAAAGAAATACTCCCTCGCTCATTCGTGGTATCACAACGGACCTATCTGTGGTCTAAGTGTGTCAGTAGTCTTCCTGACAGCCACATAAACCTAACCTATCATCAGATAAAATGTCAGCAAGCCACTTACCCAGATATTTCCAAATACGATTCTCGAACTGTGGACTCCATCGATGTAGGCCATTAATGCTGATTCGTAAAACATCCGGCCGTTGGTCACTAACCAATTTTCCGAACGCAATTATTTCGGTCGGTAACAGCTTTAGGATATTACTGTCGAAGCACGCCAGCGGCCCGAGGGTAGCATTTAATTGTCTGTTAATGAAAAGGACATACAAATACATTTATTTTTAATGCGTTTTCTGTTTTTGTTATTTTTATTTTTTTAATTGTTTTTTAACTTCTGGTTTATTTTAGTACACAAAATTAGATGGAACATTTAGGGATTCTGTTAGAGGTTATGATCTTCTTAAGAAGGGCAACAAGAAATATCTCATTTACATTTAATTAAATGAATCTTGTATTCTTCTAAGGTTGTAACTGATTAGTATTAAAAAGGTTTTATCGGTTCTAAGTTTTTGATGATATGAAACAAATACAATAATTTCGGGAATATGTTCATGAAAAATAATTATCAAAATAAATTTATTCACAAGTAGCGTACCCTTTTGCCCGCTTCGCAGGTCGTTACATGAAACTATAAAAATTCTCTTCAAAATGATCTGGCTGACCTGCCAGATGTTGATCTGTCTCTTTCTATTTTTATTATGTAGTTTATTACTTTCTCAATAGGGCAAGTATTAGCTACGTGTTAAAAATGAAATGCACGACTGTGTCGCACGAACTTGCTCTTGTAGCAAACTTTTGAATTGGGAAAATTTAATTTGCTGAGGTAAATTTGTATGGTAGCTATCAGTAAATAGCTGCTTAGCAAGAAATAAATGCCATCTTGTGTTTTATGCTTAAATTATATAACCATACCAAATTTAAATGAAATCGAGTAAGCCGTTGTCAATTTAAGGCCTTATTTGTTAAAAACCGTTAACACCAAATCTCCGTTTTGTGAATATTTAGCCAAAGACCTGCAATTCAGTTATATTAAGAGCACTTGAAATATAACCAAATATAACACGTTACCAAAATCGTTAGAGCCGTTTTCGAGAAAATTTGGAAAAACTAAAACTGTTATATGGGAGGTACCCGTTATAGCCGGGGTAAAACAAAAATTCAAATTTGTCCTCTAGGGAATCACCAAAAAGTACTACACACGAAGTTTGAAGAAAATCCGTTTAACCGTTTAGGCTGTAGCTCGGTGATCATACAACCGAACATCCGCACATCCGCACAGATAGACTGACGGACGGCATGACGAAACCTAAATTTTTCGTCCTCTCTATCATCGTAATGTCAGGTTTGATTTTTTTTTACACTAGTAAGTAAAAAATCGAGGTTTTAATCAAACCTGACATTACGATGATAGAGAAGCCAAAAAAAATAGGTTTCGTCATGCCGTCCGTCGGTCTTTCTGTGTGGATGTTCGGATGTGCGGATGTGCAGATGTGCGGACGTGCGGATGTGCGGATGTGCGTATGTGCGGATGTTCGATTGTATGTTCACTGAGCTACAGCCTAAACGGTTAGTCGGATTTTCTTCAAACTTCGTGTGTAGTACTTTTTGGTGATTCCCTAGAGGATAAATTTGAATTTTTGTTTTAGCCCGGCTATAACGGGTACCTCCCATACAACGATTATAGTTTTTCCAAATTTTCTCGAAAACGGCTCTAACGATTTTGTTAAAACATTGTTATATTTGGTGTGCTCTTAATGTAACTGCATTTCAGGTTTTTTGGCTTAAAATGCACATAACGGAGATTTGCTGTTGCGGTTTCTTACAAATTTGACCTTAACTTGATAACGGATAATCCGATTCTTTTGAAATTAGGAATTTAACACAAGATGACATTCACATTTTTTTGCTAAAAAAAAAAACGTTTAATGTTAGCTGCCATACAACTGGATCTCACGTTTAGGCTTATTTTTGATATTTTTCGAACTTACGTCAGAATTTAATAAATTAAAAATTTTGTAGTAGTTTGCTACAAGAGCAAGTTCTTGCTCCTCAGTCGTGCGTTTTATTTTTTTTCACGTACACGTACAAAGCGGTAGGTTTGCTTTGACATGGGCACGCAACTTACTATTGAGGAATTGAGAAACTTAGCATCTAATAATTTTCCACAAAGCTTTGCTCGCGACAATGCGCTCCCAAGTAGCATTTTGGACCTTTTATGTTACAAATTTATTGTGTGTCGTTTTCAATTCATATACAGTTGCTGAAAAAATGTTTTGTATGTTTACATTAACTTATTGAATGATTGGTAAACAAATTGTAACACACAGAATATTGTTGAAACAACACATCTTCAAACGTAAACGTACTGTAAACCAAATTTCGTGAATGTAAAACTAATATCACAAAACATTTACATTTGTAGCACTTTTGTTTTTTTTTTTTTTTTTAGTCACAGTACATTTTCAAACGAAAACGTACTGTAAATCAAATATCGTCAATGTAAATCAATATCACGAAACGTTTACATTTGTAGCAGTTTTGTAAAACTATTATTAAAACTTAACAATCACAAAACATTTACAGTGCAAATGTATTATAACAATCACCAAACGAGATAAATTAATTTCTATTAAATTTGTTTTCATATGTACATGATTTTGCTACCAAAACCTGGTGGTGGTTGGTTGTGTGTTGTGTTATGTTTTACTAGCTGATACGTTGTTCAATAATTGTAAATGTACTTCTACGTGATTTAAAACAATTTGGAATGTCTACATTTAATTTACAGATAATGTAACACGTATAGCATTGATCGGCCATTAATGTTTCCATTTTTTGTCGAGTTAGAAAATTAAAAACATTGAAAATCTATTTTTGTTGATATTTAGTAAAAACAAAGCATGTTAAGTTTTGATTGAAATAAAACTTTGAATTTTATCTTACAAAATATTGAAAAATATGGTTTTTGTGGGAAAAAAAAATTGTCTCAAATATTTTTATAAGAAATCATTTCTAAAATAAGAAAATTTTTACAGGCCCCTTATTTTTATCGACCTGTTTTTTAATTTTCCATTTTCCCAAAAACCAGAAAATATAAAATCATTTTGTTTTCAGTTTATGATTTAAAATTAATATGAGCAACAAATTTTATAAAAAAAAGTAGTATTTTATTTTACAGTTTTGAAAAATCACATTTCAAAGTTTTTTTTTACCTTTTTTTTTCGCTATTTTTGAGTTTAAAGTCCGTTTTTTCAAAGATAGGTTTCACTTGATTTAAAAAACATCTAATAGAAAAAAGTATTGGCTTTAAAAAAGATATAAAACTTAGTTGTAAATATTACCGTTATTTTTTAATATTTGTTTTAAATTTTTGGCACTGTTTTTATAAAATTGCCCCTCCCGCCCAAACGGAGGGAGATAGACCCCCCCACCCATAGTAAAAAAATGCTTGATCAGTTTTAAAAAAACCAGTTATCAATTCTTGGCGCCAAAGTTATCGTACTCGTGCCAAATAATTAAAACGAGGAAGAATTATATTTCGAGTTCGAACAGAGTTTGCAAATATAATTTTCTCCAATAGATAAGCTGGTTGATGACTTTGAATATTATTATAAACGAATATGCAACTTTGTATATTTATAAAAGAAAACCTTGAAATGTTTTCAAATTTACAAAGTCCATATATAAAATGTATTTTAGTGTTAAAGGCAAGTTCTAACTTTCGGAAAGATACTGAATCAGGATTAATGTAAACTACTGGGCAATAATTAATAAGAGGTAAAAATAGAGCTCGAACTAATTTTAATTTGATAAAATGATTGGAACAACATCGGAAGAGATGTAATGCTGACGTAAGCCACAGTATATTCGTTTAACTACCATGTTAATATGATTATGAATAAAAATGATTTTTTAACGAAAAACAATAAATCACAAAATCAGGCTTAGTGAAAAAACTTTCAAGCTTTGACGAAATTAAATAAAATTAATCCTTTAACTCGATGAGTAAACATCCCCCAAAAAATTGTCACTTCTTTACCTTTCCCCGCCGATCGCTCCAGGATGCTGGCGGGAAGAGTTGTATTTTTTGTATCTACTAACAAATATCTTCCGCTACAATACTGAAATTTTCTTTAACTCGATAAGTAAACACACTCCTTAAAAATGGCTACTTCTTAACCTCCTGCCGCCGATCGCTCCAGGATGCGGGCGAGAAGAGTTGTATTTTTTGTTCTACTAATTATTAATAGGTATCTTCCGATACAATACTACAATTTTCTTTAACTCGATGAGTTAAGCATTCTAGCAGCCGGCGCCCGCTCTATTTAGTGAAGAAAGTTTTCTGCATACTTTGATTTTGTTGAATTTGTTTGAACAACAACAACAACTTAAAGGCGCTACCACCAATTTTAAACGAATTTTTATTTACTCGTTTACGAATATTATTATTCGTTTATTTTTTCCTATCTTTGGCTGGAGATATAGCTATTTCAAGGATTGCCAATTCCTTTCATCAGTCTCCTTTTAGTGGTTTTGAGCTTTAATCCAATTTTATTATGAAAAACTTTTTCACATGCACATCATGAGAATTGAACCCACGTTTTCAGATTTACTCAGTCTTCGAAGTCGTCAGTAATAAAAACTGACATTCTATAATACAAATAGTACACTATAACAACAATAATACTTTGATTTTGGTTTGAATCTTTGTAAGATATGGTTTAAGATCTTTTAAAGGAAATTCATAAGATTTTTTCGTATATTCCGTTTGTACTTTAAACCCTCAGATAACTTGCCACAAGAGCAAGTTCGTGCGACCCAGTCGTGCCCTTTGTTTTATTATCCTTTATTAATTAAATTTTATTATATAGTTTTTGTATTATTATTTTCAAATTTATTTCAGTTGAAATTTATTACTATACATATAACAGAAGAAATCATCCGTACGTGTGTGCACGCATAACTCGAGAACGGATCTTTCAATTTCAATATTTTGTATTCGATGGTCTCGTATTGGCCCAAGGAAGAACATAGGGTAGGTAATCTTGAATAAAAATCATATGTGGATAATCTTTGTGCCTTCAAAAATCTCATACAAATCAACTTTGTTTAAAAAAAATCGAATGAAAAAAACGGGTCGTTTGACAAGAATTGAAAGCTACGGTTAGTAGCAATTCTTTAACTTCTTCTGGAGCATTGTTCCATTGTATACTGAGTCTCTCACTTTCACTTATCGTTGCATAATTACACTTCATCAATGTGAAGTAAAAACAAATTTTAAAATAGCAACAATTTTATCAGATAGGTATATGCAGTATCTCTAGCACCAAACCCTAAATCGCATTTTGAAAGATTAAGAATGATAAACGACGCGACGTTTCAGTGGCCTAATGGTTTTGATGTCAGGCGATTTTGGTTAAACGCTTTCTGTCATTCCAAGATCAACTCCAGAAAATTAATTGAACGCTTGCCTAAAGGCGTTGACTTAATTTCTATATGACGTAGGTACGTGAAAACGAGCATATGAGTTGCAGAGTTTTCCAGGCAATTGTTGACGATGGGCGATCCTGCGATTTCAGTAGACTTAAACAATAAATTTTACTTTTCCACCGATGTTTTGGAACCTTACACGAGACCAGAAGAGCTCATTACGAGTGTTTTTACAAATAGCGCTCAGAGATATTCGGACAATAATTGAATAAGTGCACGAAAGATTTCGGAAGCGAAAAATAAGAATGTAGATCATTCAAATTTCGTCATTCAAAATCAAATCACCGGTGATTTAATTTCACACATATCTATGGACGGAGTGATGGATAAAAACGAAACCACCAACTAGCCCATAGAGTTTTTGAATTCCTTAGATGTTACGGGATTGTCACCACACAATTTAAAATTGAATGTCAGTTCAGTTATAATTTGGTTGCATAATACCAATGCTTTAAAACTTTCTTATGGAACGCGTTTCATTGTGAAGATCAAATGTAATTCAAGCCACGATTTTGAGAGGAAAATTCACAGGCAAAGATGTTATCATTCCAAGGATTCCGAACGATTTGCCATTCGTATATAAGCTTCTTCGCTTAAATAAATAAGTCACAAGGACAACCGCTGCAGCTTTGTGTCATCTTTCTTGAATGCACATATGTTTCTCACATGGTCAATTGAAAGTGAAAAAGAATAAGGTTGAGAAACTATATCGTCAATGCGGTTTAGTTGAAAAACAAATAGTGTTGTACTTTAATAATTTGCATTGTATTTAATAGAATTTTTGAATACCTAAAGAATTTTAACTGACCCAATTGTAAAACATCGTGCATTCTAGGAATTATTATTTTCAATACATTAACGAATTTGGGTGGGATGAAGTCCGTCGGGTCAGCTAGTTTTTTCATATAATAAAACTACTTGGAAATGTTCAGAAAACTGTGTAAGTCATTTGTCTCTTTTCTCTTTTATTTTACTGTTACTTAAGTTGCTTTATCAAATTCTTACTACTAATACAAATACTTACTTCTTAATTCACTAAGTGTGAGCGAGCAAAATATACTTTTCACATCTTAAACCTCAAAGGAAAATCAATTCAAAAATTAACGAAAAACCATTTATAACAATATTGGTGGTATATTTCTCAAAAAAATGATCACAATATTTTGCTACGTTTGCTCATGACACTATATCTGGTTATACTGATTGTCCAACCCTTATATCTAGTTTAAGCATTTATATGCTCCTCAACGCCATCTAAGACCTAGAGCAACGAATTCTTTTGCATCGCTCACTAGTCGTTCCGCTTACTATGGTACAAACAATCCACTAACCAATTCTTGCTTACATTTTAATAAATTTTATCATTTAGTCGACTTTAATATCAACCGAGAATTGGTTAAGGCCACTATCCTTAATACGTATTAGTATATATTTTAATTTTTAATTTAAATCTTAGGCCGTGTGCGAACACCGTTAAAATTTTATCCATTGGCTAAATTATGACACTAGTGTGGTGAATATAAACTTCAAAAATTTAGCCTGCTCCGGAGAGGTTGTGGTTGTAAAAATTGTATTTTTACATCAGCCAAAAGTAATTATAATTTTTTCCTTACCAAAATGTAATTTATAATAGCTAAAACATAAAATATTGAGTACTGCGAAACTTTTGATTTCCGAAATTACAACTTTGCATTTATCCAACTTGGTTTTGTACGGAAATCTTAGTTAGTTTCACCAACAAAGAATTAAATAGTATTATAAAATTGAGCGTTTTTTTACAAATACAAATTAAAACACCGAACATTTTAGTCGAAGACTTATATTTATAAATCAACTTTAAAACAGTTTGGTATATTTCCACGTATTCAAGCAAAAGAAGGGAAATTTTTCAATTCTTGTAGGGAAATTTAAAAAATATATTAGGGTTAAAAATCCCATTTAATCCAGTTCGCACATCAAAAAGCTAAACATTTATTCACCTCAACTTAAAAGTCAAAAATTAGCCAGAGGATAAAATTTTAACGCTGTTCGTACACGGCCTTAATTTTAAATACCTATATAAGTAATCTAAGAAAGTTTAAATGTACTTGATAGAAGAATAAATAAAGAAATAAATTCTTATTTGTCCTTTTATACCTTAAGATACTTATATCTGCATTTTATTTGTACGCTATATCACATATATTTCAACACATTAATTTATCAATTTCATCCTAATTACGATAGTGAGTCCCCCTGATTTTAAATTTAATTCAAATTCATTTTCAATTCAGAAAATATAAAGTTCCCACTCCAAACAACAATCCTTCTTTGGAAATCCTTTCTCACTTTTTCCCTGAAACTTTTCACATAAAATAGGACTCATTTTCTTTATATAATTTGTTGGGTTGATTTTAAAATCGAGATATCTTAAAAAACAAATATATACATAAACACACACTCATATATTGAGTACAACAACATTGTGTTGAATAATATCCTTTAAAGAACCAAAGGAGCAGGAGTAATCCATTCTTGGCTCATACATATGACCATTTGTCTTCGGCGTGCGTTTCGTTATTGTCCCGTTGTGTGTATTTTATACGAACTAAGGAATGAAAAATTCAATTTATAAATAAATCTTCACAAGGCACATTATTGTGCGGAACTTCACACATGGAGTGAAAACAATAAAACAAACATGAAGTATCCTTGCTAAAACCTCAATCACTTCGTTTTGTTAAGCTTTATTATGACCTTTATTCCCGATAGGGTATGTATCTGTATACCATCTTCAGTTTTCGTAACATAGAACGAAATATTACACAGGGCTATATATTTTCAGGACAGAGCACAGAGCTGTGGGATTCAACATTAAATATATAGATACCTACTTTTTGTCCCTTCCTTTTGGGTTTAATGGAAGACACGAAACAATATTCTATAAAAATCTGATGGTAAGTGACGAGCTCTTATTTTATTTAATGGTTTTCATTTACCTAATGACCTTGGTTATATGTGTCAAAAGCTCTTTCAGTAATATAAGCATAATACTTACTGGAACCAACTGGAACCGTTTTTGGGAATCCATTCTGTAGTATCGAGGTCTTATGTAAGATATAAAATAACAATCGAAGAGGTCTACGTATTAAACGTCAAACGTCAATGAAGAATTATTGGGGAAATTCCTTTGACATTCAAACGGACTTCTGGATAAACCACCGAGTAAGAAGCACGGGATATTAACACATTCCAAAAACTCAAGAACGAAAATCAAGAACGCTACTTAATTTTTAATATTAATTTCTTTTTGGTTAAATAGTCTATTCGGGAATCCGAAATTTCTCATCCTGTCTCATCTTTTGACCTACACTCCCGGGTGCACCAGTGCCTTCGTAAACATGTCTCTTCTAAGTACCAACTTAGGCTAGCCACTACAGTTTCACACAACTAGGTTTTCAGATCTTTTCTATTGATGCTGGGTCACGCCACCACAATGTATAATATGCCTCTCCTGCGAACTCCCACAGAGGTGGCTCCCAAAATCATACGCGCTGGAACGTTGTTGTCCATTAGTTCTACATGGCCGGTGGCTAACTACATCGGAGCCGGTTAATAAGTATTTTTTGCGATAGACCGATGCAATGTAACATTTAATCTCGTCGTTTCACCTTCTTCGCCACACATTATCTACACATACTCTACCAAATATCGATTGAAAATTTTTCTCTCAGAGCTGAGTGCTTGACTTGACAGTTTCACAGACAGACAGCTTATAGACCTAATCTGACTTCGATAGCGTGCAGTACACAAAATAAACGATCAGGGTCTTATACAGTTATTATAATTATTCTTTGGTTTTTCAGGTTATGCCTTTGTTGCTTTGCTTTATTAACAAAAAAAAAGTGGTTAGGTGAAAGCGATCCTTCGTTTAATTTGAAGATGGAGTGTTTTTAGAGAACACATCGTCGCCACCTGATTACCTTATGGCCTCTGAGGAATTCATCAGAGTCGAGGCTAGGGTAAAGGCGTTCGTTCGTCGACAGGGAATAGCTAAAAACCATCTCAGAGAGCTTAGCCTCGATCCAGTAATAGACAGACAGAAGCGCCTTACTGCTTTTGGATAGCTAGTCTATCTTCTTTAATGGTTTTATTGTTGTGGATTTGCGGCTAAATTGTAAAGGCTTACGCGTGCCAGGCTTAATCTTCTTTGGGGCCTGTGTCGATGGATCGTCTAATGACCTATTGCGTTTCATGGTTTGATCTCACGGGGTTATTATTAGCTCTGCTATGTCTGGCTTCGCTATGATAGAAACCCTTACTAGCTTCACCTCTCTAAAATTTACGGTATTTGTATTTCCACGAGTCAAATTTGTTTTCCACGAGTAGGTCAGAAAGAAAGGTCCACCCTGGTAGAGCCGATATACCGGGGTAAGGCACAAAAATATTTCGTGCCTTGTGTCTGGGTCATGTATCTACTAAGGAGAGACTCTGAGAACCCCGTCCAAAAGGCACTATCATATAAAGATCCGGAATAATAACAAAAGAAAGATAGTCCCAAGATCTCCTGAAAAAGGAAGATACAACGAAACCATCATTTAGTAGTAGACTGGGAGGTTGAAATGGTAAACTCCACAAAAAGATCTGCTTTGAGAAAGGAGAGTTCTGATTGCATTCGTGATCATAACATCGTGATCGATTTAAGGTAGGTATATCCACTTTCGTTCTTTATTCTTTTCTGAAAAAATCTGTACCTGAACCGTGCCTTTCCATCTATATTATCAGTTGGCGTTATTATTTGGCAGTTTCTATTAGTGATTTCCAAATTAAAATTGTATCACATAAATTTCATCCATCAGCTTTAAAAGTCTCTGTGTGTTTTTTTCCTACCTTACTCTAGAAATCTTTTGTTCTCGTTTTATTTTATAGCCATGTACAGGGTGGCGCACCAATTGTGCTACAATAAGAAATTCAAATAACTTTTTTTTTAATCGATGTATTTCATTTATTTTTTTTTTATTGGTTAGAAAATTAAATTTTATTTTAAATAGTTAGTTGTTTTTAAAGATTATAGACCGCAAATGACCTCCACGCTCTCCCACGCATATGCGGCACCTGGTCAAAAAATTATTCATTGCGGCCTAAAGAGTTGAAGTTGGGATCGCCTCAATTATTGTCGTTATGGACTGCTTTAATTCAGTTAAATTCCTGGGCTTCGTTTTATACACCTCTTGCTTGACATAACCCCATAAAAATAAGTCTGGTGCAGTCAGGTCAGGTGACCTTGGGGGCCAGCGAAGAGTGGAGTTCCTAGAAATTAATTTGTTTGCGAATTTTTTGTTTAGCTCCGCCATAACTGGTCTGGCTATATGTGCAGTTGCTATATCTTGCTGAAACCAAACGCTGTTGAATGGTATACGTCTTCGTCGCAGTTCTGGGTAAAAAAACTCCTTCAACATCTTTAAATAACGGTCCCCATTGACAGTAACGGTTACACCGTTTTCTTCATTGAAGTACGGCCCGACAATACACCTTGATGAAACTGCGCACCACACAGTGACTCGTTCTGGGTGCAGTTCCGTCTCATGGAGCATTTCTGGATTAGACTCATTCAATGTTTAACATGTTTACAAACCTCATAATGGTCCATCTACTCGGGGGATTACCGCCAAACTCCCGCCTAAATTCCCTTTGGACGGAAATGACGGACTGCAAAGCATGGTACCGTTGCACTATCCAAATTCTTTTCTCCGTATCCCAAGCATCCATTTTTATAAATCTAAATAGTAACCTACAAAACAAAAAAAAAATAAGCCGATTACTCACACAGAAAAAAAGTTATTACGTTTTATTTTTGTAGCACGATTCGTGCGCCACCCTGTATAACGTTGCTAATGAAATTAAATAATTATTTATTTTTTATTTGCTAATAGCCCACTCCCACTCTTCTTGTCATTTATGATAGGACAATCTGTTAACGTCAGCCACTTAAACAGTTAATTCATCCACCAGGCTTCGTTGTAATAAATCGATTTATTTACTGATTTCTTAACAAAAGAGGCGTGACATTTGCTTTCGATTCTCTTAATCCATATGCCTTACATTGAACGTCATTAAATTCTTGTTCAATGTAACGTTGCGTTAAGTATTTTGTTACGAAACTTCCCTCATACACCCATTACATTACTATTTTAGCTCAGCAGAAAAAAAAATCACCAATTTCATCAATTTTAACTGAAACACGGAAATTGTTCGTTTTCCATTCACTAGCGTTTTATTCACATTTAGCGGTAATTTGTTTCACGAATCCATTAGTTAGTATAAGACGAAGCCACCACGGGATTGGAATGGAAACAGGAGCTGCCTGCCTGGGATGGCGTGTTATATTTTATCCTTTTGAATTGAAATACAATTGCCAGCGTTTGCCTGAGGCGTTGCGTTGGTTGGTTAGGTTGGAAAGGTGGTTTTGGCTGCCCATCAACAACAGTAACAGTCAAGTGCAATATGACTGTTCTGTAAAAGGCAGCCATTGTGTTGCTGAGCTGATGCTGCTGTGTTGTGTTTGTTGATTTGCTCCTGCAGAATCAGCATGTTGTAAATACGATTCATTAGAACAAAGAAATAAGAATACATACACCCGGGGAAATTCACTAAAAGCTTTAATGGTAATAAATTGATAAATTATTTCATCGAGTGGAAAATTTTCAATCATCAATATTGCAACACAAAAAAGCTAAATACAGGGAGACGGATGTTAATAAAATATGCAGCTATGTAATGAAATGATTAAAAAAAAAAACTGGACAACGCGGGTAACGTTTCCTAACTATCTTATATATAAAATTCTCCTGTCACGGTGTTTGTAATCTATCTCCTCCGAAACGGCTCGACCGATTTTCGTCATCCGAAGCATGCATATCGGCCAGGGTGGAAAATCGGACAACATCTATTTTTCATCCCCCTAAATGTTAAGGGTGGTCCACCCCTAAATTTTTTTTTGATTTTTTTGGAAAAAAAATTTTTTTTCTAATTTTTTTATGATACAGCACCAATTTAATTTGATCTCCTGCCCTCACCGGTCGACAACTGATCAATTATCAATCGACCAGTTATCCCCGTCAGGTGTCACCACTCATTCAGCAAACATCACGGAGTAGGGATGAGGACGAAGTCGGTCTACTCGCTCAGTCACTATACATTTTTCAGCCATTTCTTTTGGTTTTATTTGTGTATCTATCGTAGCAGAGACTGTTATACGTATCATCGTAAATTTATCATTAATTTCCAGTGCAATAATTATTTATCTACAATTTATTAATCTACAAAAAATAGTTTTAACTCTCAGTTAATTAATTGATCTCATGTAAATAAACACTGAGTAAGAATTTTCTCTTAAGCGATGCATAGCTCGCAAACGGTTGAGACAAAAAAAAATCAAATAACAAAATGTTGTAGTAAATTTTATGAGCTGTAATTTAATATAAGCTATAAGCGAAAGATAAAAAAAGGGCCCTTATGACCCTTCCCTTTTCACGGCTCACCTTCTAGACGTCAATATTTCGAAGGAACAACTTTTTTCTAACTCACGACCTTTCATTACAGTATGTATAGCTGAGTGACGCGATACGGTTTCCGCCCTCTATCTCAAAACAGTTGAGGGCATGAAAAAAAATATTTTTTACGAAATTTTGTTGCAAATTGTATGCTCTACAATTTTGATAATAGATGTCAGCATCACTTATTTGAGAGAAACCGAGATAATCGCGAAACACGCGGTTATTGTTGCTTTTGACATTGAATAACTAACTTTTCGTAGTTCTGGGTCCGAGCCCTGAGTACATCTAATGTTTTTTCAGGGGTCCTGCTCCGGCCTCTTGCCGGGAAGTGACAAATTTTCCAAAACTATAATTGTCATGAAAAGTGCATCTCATCTTAGTCGATGAATAATCCCTTAAGACCACCAGAACCATTTAGCTTGAAAATCTTTATCTAGTTTTTTGTTATGTTTTTTTGCCTGGCATGGTATGTAGAATGGTGCAATCTTCGTAGCAGCGGAATTCGATTCCTTATCGACGTTAGGTATATTATTATTTGCACAAATTATTTTTCTATATCCGCAACACCGACTTTGATATAACTACGATGTTCCACTGCAATGGCCTTGCAGAATTCGGTTCGGGCCTTTGTAACATAAAAAGTTTCTTTTCATTTTGAAAAAACTTCCAAACTTCATTCCTGTTATGGCATCCCTCTATTTTCTCGATCTCATACATCTTTTTTTCCTTCTGAGAAGCCGGTTTTCCTCTATCCTTCTCTGCACTTAGAGCTCGCGAGTAACTTAGGATCTACTATGTAGCGCCGCTTTGAATAACTGTTGTTTGGCTTTATGTTCTCGGCACCGTTCTTTGTCAAACCAAGGGTGTTGTTTTGGTAATCGTGTAAAACTTAGTACATCAGGTGCGGCATCTCTGTTGCCTTTATCGCACTGAAGCACTGGCTTTCGGTGCTTGAAGATGGTGGAATAGAACCTCACAGTATTACCTTGGCTACAGTAAGGTAGTGAGTGGTGGTGAGA
Source organism: Baccha elongata (assembly GCA_951217065.1). NCBI lineage: Eukaryota > Metazoa > Arthropoda > Insecta > Diptera > Syrphidae > Baccha > Baccha elongata. The sequence goes on along the minus strand of OX578272.1, from coordinate 59,667,262 downwards.
GTCATCAATGGCTCCTCGGAACGTTTGGAAATCCATACCGGAAGAGTGCCTTACGTCAATCGTAATGTGTTCTATGTCAATCTGATTGACCAGGATGTCGCCATGTTCCCTTGCAAATATCGGCAATCAATTCAATGAATTACACCAGCGCTGAGATCCAACGAAGAATTATTGAGAACGCTTAAGTTGCTTTGAAAGAAAAATTCTCCGTGTGATTTTAGGTCCTATCTGCATAAATGTGTAATGGAGGAGAAAATGTAACGAATCGTTCGGGCTGTATAGCGACTCTTGTCACTGTAAAGTGAAAACCCAACAACTAAGGAGGCTAGGTTACATAGAGCCATTGAAAACCAATGATCCGGCCAGGATGGTCTTGGAAACCAGTATGAAGGACAGCTTTGTAAGTAGCGCACCCAAGTAAAATCAGACCTGAATTCCTTATTGGATGTGGTGTCCTGCAGGCTAGGAATATCTACAAACTGGGTCACCAAAAACATATTCCCTTCATAGCCTGGAGTTAAAATAGTCTAACACGATAATAGTGTCATACGTCTTATCCCAGGAGCTCAAGGAACTCGTCATTGATGTCTACATCTTTCTCCTCTGTGGGAACATGCACGCATGTGAAAAGTTAACGCTGGTAAATTAAGCCTTCAAGCTTATTGTCGTGAGAATAAGCTCTCGTTCACTAATATGAATCTAAAGACTTTGTATGGTTTTTTTATATGAGGCTTTTGGGTAAGCTAATCGATGTCTAGGGTCGATCCCATAGATACTAAGAAATTCTAAGGTTTAAATTTACATCGGACGATATATTCAGAGGAACAAGCGGTATAAGTATAAGGCTGGTGGCTTATTCGGTGGCTTATTTATACTTTCAGCAGTTTATGTCAGCAGACCCGAATTTGTTCCATCTTTTAAATGAACACGTTAATATAGACATAGGTGCACTTCAGTTAAGAAAAGTTTCATCCAAAAATGTTCGTTACCAAAACCTATCGCCAATTTAATGAAACAAAGAAATTCACTATTATTGCCAAGAGGTTTCACATAGTTACATTATATTACATATAAATATTTAATTGAAAAAAAAAGATTTTACAAGAAGAATGCTCTATACAAAAAACTATTATGTTTTGATAATCACTCGATGGGTACACGGTTAAAAACTTGGACATGTTTTTTTAATACAGCATCTGTATTACAGCCGTATACAATACAAGAAAAAAATTATTTTAATATTTCATAAATATTAAAGATTTTTTCTAATTATTTCGTATTAAAATGGGTATTTGTAATACGAAAAAGATTAAAATGGAATCCAACGGATTGAAATATAATATTTTAATAATAAACTGTAAAAAAGTCGTATGGAGTTGACGCAATACTGTTGAATGGAACAACGCACACAAAAGCATGGTTGAGGTTATAAGTATATACTACTAAGTAGTAAGCATTAGTTCTTCGGAGCTGGTGCCAGTAAATTTGTTTATTTATGTTTGTAGTAAAAGTTTAATATGATTAGGGGAGAGACGCCTACAGTGAGACACTTTTTTTCAAATGACTATATCTTAAAAAGTATTCCGAGTAATGAGTTATTGTAAATTACGTTAAATATCTTTACTAAGTGAGCTATTTTTTGCATACTTTAAATTTATTTTGCAATTACCGAAGAAAAAATATTAATTAAATTAGTCAAGTACCTCGTTTGTCTCACTGTTGAGACCTATTCCAACAGTAAGGCAGTTCATATCCAACAGTGAGACGCATGAAACATGAAAACAAGTTTTATTTACTAAGGAGTTCTTTTATTATAAAAAAAAGTCTTCGTGTCTTTTTAACTTTATAATAACTAATATAAAAGTAACAACAAATGTCGCCAGTGACAAATAAATAAATGAAAGAAATAAAAAAAATGATGTTAACCAAAAATTTAACGAACTTCAATTTGATCAAATTGTATTCCAAAGTGGATAAATGATTGTTGCCGACTTGTAGGACAGCATTGGTTAAGAAAAATTATTTCAAAGTCTCCGTCTTTTGTCAGATGTTATATAACTCACTGATGGAAACGGGCGGGATTTTGTCTCACTGTTGGTAAATCGTCCAAAATCTGTAAACACAACTAAAACAAAAAATCCATACATCGAAACGCCTCAAAGTGTTATTAATTGTATGGTTTACAATATAATCTACTTTTCTCAATGTGCTATCACAACGCGACTTTGCTTCACTGAAAGTAAACACAAACTAAATGATTTGGAAAGAAATGTTTTGCACTACGTATAATAAAAAGTGCAACTTGTTCCTTTGAATTCTTTCGAAGTTATTCGGAATGTCTCACTGTTAAAGTTGTCTCACTGTAGGCGTCTCTCCCCTACATTAAATTATAATATATTTTGTATTAACTTTATAACTGTAACATTTGCTATGCATTAAATTTTAAAATATTTCTGGCGTTGTCTTATATACAACCCCAAAAAATATTACATTTAACGCCAGGATTCTTAACAGTGTAGTATAATTCAGTGAGTTTTCTTCACGAATGGGTGAATCGAATATCAAAATAGGGCCAATTCCTTATTTGTTCTTTGATCACACATTGTATCAGTGTACTTTGGATCAGAAATTAAGATTAAGTATTACTGTTTTACTGAGTTTTCAAAGTAAATCTGGCTAAAATCATAATTGAAAGGAGCCTATTAATGTGGCAAATTGGATTTTGATAAAATAATTATTTTGCCAGAGCTATGACTTTAAACCAATTCTTTTATACACATTTGTATAGGTATACAGATTACTAGAATATTCAAATAAATTGTATATACTTTATTGGAAGGATAAGATTTTTTTGACTTTTGATGTTGATTTATATGTGACAATTTCAGAACACACCCGGTACACCATAATCTGTCCAGAACTCAAAGTCATATTGCTCTTATATCACACACAAAACCAACTGGAAATACTTTTCTATTGTAACTGGAAACTCACTTTGATTCATTTTATATTATAGCAACCAGCTGTGCCTAGATAATCCTTGAACATAAACATTTTTAACAGAAGAGAGAAGAAGGGTTAAATGCATGTTATAAGTTCCTGTCTAAGGCTTCATGTTGCAAACAAGACACTCGTGTCAGCAAAATGTGTGTTTGTGTATACACATTTCCATTCAAGCAAACATATCGGCATGCAGATAAGAGGCATTCTGTTTTTGTGTGTGGGCAGGTTTTAAAGCCGATTAAATTAATGCCACGAAAGGGGAAGAATTTGACAGCTGCCTGGCTAAGATTGAAAAGGGAAGAATATGGAAGAAGAAGATGATCTAAACCCACATAACTGCAATGAGAATGTCAACAAACACCCGCATTTATCCTTGAGGGAATATTACACCACGATGGTTTCGAATGGAATTGAGAATCCCATCAGACATGAAATAAAGCAAACTTTCAACAGTGTGAAATATTCCTATTACGGATACAAAATTTTGGTTTTTGGTTAAAATTTGTTTTGTTGTTAATATTGATAAACAGAACACATTGTTAAGCATAGTATGCAGCTGAAGTGAAACGAAATTTTCCGTCGTCTCCAAAAACTCAGACGAATGTTAACGAAACGGTACTTGACATATTTTTGTGTAGAGTTTTTCTATACCTTTGTAAAAAAATTATTTCAAAAAACACCTAATAAAACAAATAAAAAGAACAGAAATCCATTTTATAATAATAATAAACACAAAAAAAAAAAACATGAAAAAAATAGAAACGTCAAAATTTCGCGAGCATTTAATGTCGCGGTATATTAATTGTGTGCGAAAAGTGAGTGGAGACCATGTAGAGACTGGAATCAACTGTTTCACAATAGAGCTGCTAACCACAAAATGAATAGAAGAATGGAAAATTTCGTTTATGATTTCGCTGTGCCATTTTTGTATTGGATTTTTCGTTTCACTTCAGCTGCATACTAGGCTTTGGTGTTAAAAGATGTTTATTATTAACAGCTGACCTGCAAAATATTAAAAATACATAAGGGATATGGCAGACCGAATCACAGCACTTCCCAACTCTATGAATGAAAAAAGTGTAATAAATGTATTCTGCCTCATAACTTCATAATTTGGAAAAAAATTTATACAAACTATACATCAAATCAAAGCTGAGAGTTCGTAAAAAATGAATAAAATAATTAAGTGACCTTAAGTCTTCGAAAGAGAAAAAACAAATTGTTTTGTGGTGGCTTCTGCTGCCCGACCCGGCTTCGCACGGTTATAGACATAGGTATTACTTAAAAAATTTAATCTACCCTTTACAGTTACAGTAAATGAAATAAAATGGTAATATTAATAAAAATAACAATTGAATTTATTGCAATGCTTTGTAATTTATAATATGTTTAGCCTTTCTATCACGAGAGAAACCGAATATCACCATTGATTTTACGACCGACTCTCGATCACGCAACGCACAACAGCTGCCCATGCGAAAAACATGGCAATTCAAGATTTATTTCACATACCTATTTCTAATAATTGACGTAGTGACTTATTGATCGTTATTGCGAATGCAAGACAAACCCGAAACTGGACACGCTTAAGTTCAGTTGGATTTAGTGGTATTCTTGGAATTAGAAGTTCCTCTCCTTTGAACTTTCCTGTGATCATATTGTAAGAGTAATTACAAAATGAGTGTCGTATCCGGTATGCTTTCCATATGTATCTATCTTTCGAACTACATATATATTACTGCTGAGAAAGTGAGGCATTTTAATTATTTTCTAGAAATCTAATATATAAAATTCTCCTGTCACGGTGTTTGTAATCTATCTCCTCCGAAACGGCTCGACCGATTTTCGTCATCCGAAGCATGCATATCGGCCAGGGTGGAGAATCGGACAACATCTATTTTTCATCCCCCTAAATGTTAAGGGTGGTCCCCTAAATTTTTTTTTTTTATTTTTTTTGGACAAATTTTTTTTTTTAATTTTTTTATGATACAGCATACAAAAATACATACAACCCTTAATTTTCACCCCTCTACGATCAACCCCTATTTTTAATTTGTCAATTAAAAACTTTAATTTATTTTGCAAGGATTTTTTTTTATTTTGTCAGGTGTCAGGTGTCACCACTCATCCAGCAAACATCACGGAGTAGGGATGAGGACGAAGCGGTCTACTCTCTCACTCACTATACATTTTTCAGACATTTCTTTTGGTTTTATTTGTGTATCTATCGTAGCAGTGACTGTTATACGTATTATTTTAATTTTTCTGTGCAACTCTGATGTTAATTTTACTATCATCATAAATTTATCATTAATTTCCAGTGCAATAATTATTTATCTACAATTTATTAATCTGACAAAAAATAGTTTTAACTTTCAGTTAATTAATTGATCTCATGTAAATAAACACTGAGTAAGAATTTTCTTTTAAGCGATGCATAGCTATCGCAAACGGTTGAGACTTAAAAAAAAAAAAAATCAAATAACAAAATGTTGTAGTAAATTTTATGAGCTGTAATTTAATATAAGCTATAAGCGAAAGATAAAAAAGGGCCCTCATGACCCTTCCCTTTTCACGGCTCACCTTCTAGACGTCGGGACTTTTATGAAATTTGTCGCAAATTGTATGCTCTAAAATTTTGACAATAGATGTCAGCATCACTTATTTGAGAGAAACCGAGATAATTGCGAAACACGCGGTTATTGTTACTTTTGACATTGAATAACTAACTTTTCGTAGTTCTGGGTCCGAGCTCTGAGTACATCTAATGTTTTTTCAGGGGTCTTGCTTCGGCCTCTTGCGAGGAAGTGACAAATTTTCCAAAACTATAATTGTCATGAAAAGTGCATCTCATCTTAGTCGTTGGTTTCGACGAAATATTGTACTTCCCCTTCAATCTTTGTAGAACTAACAACGCACACAAAAGGATGGGTGTATGTCACTAGGCCGTGGTTCTTCGGAGCCGTCATTGCCATTATCCTTTGCACACAACTTTTAATACGCCAATATGAAGCTGTATACGAGTTTCCAGGGTGACTCCTTATTTTGCCTTAAATCAGTAGGTACTATGTTAGCTTACTATGAAAATAATGTAAAAAGAACTACAAGTGTTTTAATTAAAATTAGGTATTCGCTCTTAATTTTTTGTGCGTTTATGAAAAAAGTTTGTTCTCTGTATGTGGCTTAGATTTGGGAACACCATGCTTTTCCCACGGACAACTATATGTGGCATGTTCTCGCGTGGGGAAACCATCCAGTTTGTTTGTGTTGGCTAAAGACTGAGAGCACTGAGATTTTTTTCAACTGCCATTATTGATAGTAACAATGTAAATAATTATTTTTGATGTTTAGATAGCTATCAAAAATTATAATTCAAAATATAGTCTTATTTTAATAAATATTAATTCATTGACCTAAATAAAGCATACTTTTATTTCTTATAACGCTTTCGATTATAAGTACATCCTCACACACTTATAGTAGATAGTTATTTTTATTGAACTAAAAAAATGTTTCCTAGGAATAATATAAATGACGAAACAATGTTTGCCGAGTCAGCTTATTTTAATTTAAAATTTCAAAAAATAATGTTTTTTTTTTAATTAAAAGCTTTGCGAAGTCAGAAGCACTAAAATTCACAAAATTGTATGCACTTAATGTCCAAAAATAGTGGGAAGATGCAGAGATGGCCCGTCAAGTCGACTGTTTTCCAATTTTTTTTTTAGTTATGAATAAATTTGAGTAAATAACGAGACATCTTAAACGTACATAGTGCAACCAGTAATCACAAATTAAAAGTTGTAAGTAACGAACTAGGTGATACGAAGTTCACCGGGTCAGCTAGTATTTACATAAAATGTTTGTGAGAGAATTTTATGACAATTTTTTTTTCTATATTAAATTATTATTATTTTCTTATTAAAAATATTGTTGTAATTCAAAATTAAAGCGTAACAAAAACTGCGTTTTGACTTTCAGCAAACTAGTTTTAGTTGGCTGTGCAAAATCGTATCGTCACCTCCATGTGGTGCCCGCTGGATAGCCGAAAGGTGAATTAACGACAAACGTGGTGTTACAATTTTTTCCGCGCGACGAGGAATATTAATTATTAATATTAATATATATTTATTAAATTATTTAAACTATTACTTTATCAACGCGAACAATACAAAGAATATAAAAAGGTACGCTCGACCGCGACGACGAAGATCAAACTAAAGCGACAACACATAAAATTGGTTTTTTTTACATTTGATAACACGACGGGCGAATTAAAAGGGAATTGTAACACTGCAATTGACGATGCTGTTCTTGGCTAGCTCAGCTGGGTCGTGGTTCGCGATATCGAATTAATTTATGTATGATAAAAAAAATCAATGATAAAAAAAAATATTTAAAAAAAGGGGTATAATTACCTATTTGTACTTACCTGGTATACGTATGCAAATGCAGGTACGTATACAAGGAAATGCAAAAAGGGGAAAGGGCGCCAGAATTTTTTTTTGAAAAAGGAAATTCCAAACCTTCGAAGCGGAACCGACGGTGAAAAGTCAAATAAAAAAAAGAAAGACAATACAAATATTTTAACTTCCCAGATAGGGTTTTTAATGCTCTTAAAATTTGCCCAAGAAACCTTTTGAGGAATAAAACCTGGAATCTTTTTGAATTAAAATGAACAATAAAAAAAAATAGGTAGGTACCTATTCAAACAACGAAAATGGATCGTTATCGCTTAGCCCCGAACAATTTAAAATAATAAAAGAAACAGGTCGCGAGTCCTGCAATTCTAGGATAAGTGCGAAACAGAAATCTACCGAGTTTGAATCTTTTATTACAAAAAAAATAAAAGATTTTTAACGTAAATTGTCACACAACTATCAACCACTAAGATATACTTATCTGTCAATTTTTCCTTCGTTTTCTACCTGTCTGCCTAAATTAAACACACTTTCAAATTAAAACACTTTATTTTTCTCTACTCTACATTAAAATTTTCAAACTTCAACAATTTTTATTTTCAATTCTTTTTTTTTTAAATTAAACCTCTACGGTTGATAGCCACTCAAGAAGTCCTTCCAAACTTTCACCATGTTTGGAAAGCATCTTCTTTATTGTCGTCCCCTATGGTTTCGGCCAATCAGTGGCCGCTAATCTCGATGACGAGATAATACAGCAATTATATAGCATAATTTGCTAATATGTGCTGTCGTTATCGAAATTCAGCGGTCCTGCTTACTCCCATATAAAACCCAAGCTTACTGCATTTCATCATTTAATTCGCCCACTGTTCTTTTTTCAGTGGAAAGCTATTCAATGACTGCATTCAGCCCATACCCACAATTTGTTGAAAAGAAAAATAATTGAAAATTGAAAAATCTAATTTCAATTCACAATCATTTTTCCCCGCCATTCTCTAACGAGTAACATCAGCTTACGGAGACCAAATGTCGCCCGAGCTTATTTTCATCAGAGTACCGCTTCTCTGGCAATGGTTATAGTTTCAACGAGTAACTTCGCTCGCGTTGCTTCTATATGAAAGTAGACCGTCCATCTACTATTTGGATCGTTAATCATGGTTAAATCGACTATGACGTCCGAAGATCTGTTTCTTCAAGATACTAAGAGAGAGTGCCGATGTCTGATGGACCATGGCTGCCCTACTCTCTCTCAGTAAAATGAAATAAACACCTGAGAAATCAAAAATTAGCAGGAAGTGGATTAGGAATAAGGAATGGAACTGAGATGTTAAGACCAATTTTTGTCACGGTAAATTTTACCGTGACAGTGGGATCCATTGGATCCAGAGCTGTGTCACCTGAGTTACTTTCTCAGGAACTAGGAGAAAACATCACTCTGGATGAACCAGAATTCAATCCAAGAGCGTCTAACACAAATTGTGCGGCACATTGGTCAGCGTCTGATCCTAGAGGGACGGCTGAATATAAAACTGTGAATAGAATTAACCGAGCTATTTATAACAAAGAGAAAATTTAAAATATGTATTTATAGCAATGAACAAAACAAATAGATTAAATACTCAGGTGGTACTACAGTAAAACTGGTAAATCTACTCTCTACGGAAATCGGTCTTACGGATTCTGGGGAGGACCAATTATTGCGTATAGATTTTGATAGACGGAGTACAAAAACACAGAAATCTCCGTCAAGATCACATATCTTAAGGGTTAATTCACCTATAACCCAAACAACCCCAAATGATGTGAAAATCATTCAAGAAATAGGAATCAATGACTATGAAAAGATCGACACTATCGTCAATATAGATCAACAGAGTTCTAGAGAAAGTTATAAAAAGTGCCAAGTTGAATCAAAAAATTATTTTGATGAATGGCAAATCGAAGAAAAAAACTTGAAGCTTTAGTCCAAAATCTCCAATAACAGGTTAAAAAACTCGAAGAAAAAGTTTCCTTGCTTGACAAGGAAAATTCTGAGTCTACAATTCTGTAACTGTATATCAAACTGATGAAGTGGAACTATTTATTGAAACTGAAAGTAAAAGAAAGAAGCGTAATGCTATAAAAAGAAAAGCGGAAGGTAGTCCTGTCATGTGCCGAAATGCGAGGATGCTGGCGGAGTAGGTATTATGCGGACAAAGTCTTTCGTCTTTTCATGTGATCCCTGGTGTTTTCTCAAAATTTCCTCTTCCAGCTTTTGCAGGTATCGGGCAAGTAAGAAGTGACGAATAAAAACTTCTCGGAAGTCTCCATAGTTGAGGAAGATATCGCTTTTTATTATAAGCCATCCAATGCGCTTTCACGGAATAGCTCAGGAAACGTACGCTTGCGCAGCATGTCGTTGGGCCGTATTTTATAGCATCTCGTCAGATCAGAGAGGAGGCGGTCAGAAAATTCCAACGGGCGGTATATGCTCATTGCTCATGCCTGAGTTGGTTTGAGTCGAGGCGGGGTGCGGTAGCATCAGAAACCAAAATAGTTTTAATAGTCTTAATTTTTTTTTTTCAAAAAATTTCGTTTGAAATTTAATTTTTCAAAAAATATTTTTTTTTTTTTGAAAATTGTCTTTCTTGGTTAAGCGGGGGGCATAAACCTAGTCTAGGGGGTCTTTCTACTATACCACCAAACAACATGCGAAAGTTACATTAATGATAGCATATTGTTTCATTTAATCTGCAAATTTAGGGTCATTGTTGTGTTTAGTGCTAACAACTCCGAGCATATTTACATTATTTTATTAAAAATTTATAGTTGGAAAATGATTTTAAATTCACAGTTTAAAAACAGTTCCGTTTTTTTTTTAGCGCCAGTGTCTTTCTGTGTCCGTCCATATTATATTTTATTTGGGTATCTTTTTATCTCAGTCAAGTCAGTTAAATAAGTTTTCCCCAAGTCCTGATGACTTCTATTTTTTCTATCGACAGCTTACTCTACCATTGCCAAAACACTTCGTCAACACAACCGATGGTGGACGATTCGAACTTAACGAGAAGGAAGATATTACTTTTTTGTTACAGTCCGTTGACTGACAGTTAAATGTTCAATATTGCTGAATGAGAGAGAGAGATATATGTATACAGCCCCAATTTATCTTTAAAGGGCCGAAAGCTCAGCAATTGAAGTAGCAGCAGCAGCAGCATCATCTCTGCTGAGTTGGAAAAATGGTGAGGTTTCAAGCGCAAAAAATCTGTTGACCAAACAGAAAATCAAATCACAACCTACTAAGGATGAGCGCATATTATGATATTTTTTATTATATTTGCTCCCCATCCAGCCACTAAAGAAACACCAGGACACCAAGGCCACCCTTTATCATCTTCTTCTGCACCTTTGGCTCTCGAAGTGTGAGTAATCGTGTTGATAGAATTTGGTAAGATTCCTTTTGTGTGTAAATTGTGGGTATATGCCAGTCATGGGTATTGATGATGGGATATGCTTTGCGTATGGAAATTTTTTGCTGAACAACACTAAAATGCAAATTGCTGTCGTCCTTGTTGTCGGTTTCCAGCACACAAATTGAATTTCTGCGTGTTTTGCGTGAGTTTGTATGTGTCCCTCTCCATGTGGTATGAATATGTTCGATTTGACAAGTTACGGCAACGGGGTATCTTTTGTCCTTGATTTTTTTTATACACATAGGGGTATAGATTTTAACTCTTTGATTAAGTCTGTGTTTGCTTTTGTTGTATTTGGGAACTGGGATGTCACCAAGGACGTTATGTAAATACACAAACTTAACGATCACATAATGGAACGCAATACAACAAGCGTTCCACAGGTGTTCGGCTCGGGTGTTTATTTGAGGCCGGGGATATCCGATATAGAAATTGATTATGACGTCGTAAGGATACAGCAAATATGGGTCGTATTGAGTTGATGGTTTTGTATATTGTCAATAAAATATTGGATTCCAGATGAAGAAGAGAGCAGGAGGAAGGACACAGTTCATTATTATGGATATTCTTATATGAAGCTTTGCGTCATTTATTCATTTATTTATTTTTTTGTTGCTGCCTTTCTTGAAGTTTTTACTCACAAAGTTGTTATGAGTTATGTCTTCGGTTCGGTGTGTTCTTCTTTTTCTTTTACTACCTATGGGTACTTATTTTGTTGGATTTTGTATCCTCTTTATTTTTTATTGAAGTAGCAAGATAGCACTTTTTGGCACGTTTGATAAGAAAAAGTTTTGTTCATTGCGTTATTTTTTACGAGTCTGCTGGTTAAATGTTCTACTTCTGATTTTATATTTATTCATTTTTGGTGGTTAACGATGACGGTTTGAATAAAGTTTCTTTAAATAATTCAAAAGGAAGAAAATGTCTACTGATGGTGTTTAAAGATGAGTACATAATTTTATGACAGAAACATATTTTCTTACACTAGCGGATATTTCGAGCTTTATTATTTCATTTATATTTATATTTGCAATTAAGGGTAAAATAAAATGTCGTATAGGTACTTATGTATGAAAATAAACCGTTTCTAGACATCATATCGCTTGGAGCAACTAATGGAAATGTGTTGTCTTTTCGGATGAAAAAAATTAAATGTTGACGGACTGGTTACAACAATTAATTTCATGACTAATTTAAATAGGTCGCCCTATTCACTGGCCTTAAACATTATCAAAAATAAAAATATTGATATTTTGAATCATGTATTTTAACTTTTGTTGATTGAATTTTTATTTGGGCTTAGTGATCTTTATGAAAATAATGCAATTAATTAAAAAACTACGGGTTTTGCCGGCTTCTTCAGGGGATTTTTAGATTTATTAATTTTTTAGAAACAGAAACAAAATACAAATTGGTTGAATAATAATTAATTAATTAAGAAACAGACGACAACTTTTTAGAAAAAATATTTAATTATACTATTGCACTTACTTAAAATTTGGACTACATTTAGATGTTTTTAACAATTTAACATTTACTTAGATAAAAAAAACACTTTTGTTTTAAAAAAAGTTTTTTTTTTTTTTGTTAAACATTAAAAAAAAACCACATCTCCGTTATGTGAATTTTTAGCAAAAACATGAATTGCAGTTATATTAAGAGTACTGCAAATATAACGGTCACCAAGTTTTATCAAAATCGTTAGAGCTGTTTCCGAGAAAATTTTGAAAAACTAAAACCGTTATATGGCAGGTACCCGTTACAGCCGGGCTAAAGCGAAAATTCGAATTCCTCCCGTAGGGAATCACCAAAAAGTGTTATAGATGAAATTTGAACTAAAACTGTCTGTTTAAGCTGTAGATCGATGCACAGATAACCAAACATACGCACATCCGCACAGACATAGACAGTCCGACGGACGGCATTACTAAACCTACTTGTTTAGGCTTCTCTATCATCGTAATGTCTGTTTTGATTAAAACCTCGATTTTTTTTTACACGAAACAAATACTTGCGCAAGTGAAAAATTATTTAACATCAAAACATGTCATATCCAAAGTAAAAACGGTTTTTGATTTTTATCTATCAGTTTGAAAAATTAATAAACTTTACCTACTCAATTTTTTTTTTAATTTTTAAACATAGGAATATAAAGAAAGCTCATTTTCGGTCAATTGACTATGTGTTCGTGAATAGAAGACTAACCTAATCTTCCTGGTCTCATTGACTCACGCACTAACTCGCATTCAAAATCGCTTTTCGCTATAAGCAGCAATTATCAGACACCGCAGTTCCTTAATCGAAAATCCCCTTTAGCTGATATAATAACTGCTTTCAAAAGATAACCCGGAAGATCGGCCTATTCCGAAGCATTGGGACAAATGACCCACGATGCTCACCCTAAGCACGTCCTTTATTACCAGAAAAATTTGATGCGGCAAAGAAAGAACTTGAATTGAAATCTAATTGCCCAAGTCCGCTTCACATGGTATGTAAAGAAGATGGCTCGTAGAATCCCTGTGAAGACTACAGAAGTCTCAACGCAGTAATATACTCCCAGGCAAGAATATCTTTACAAAAATTGATCTGCAGAAAGCTTTTCACCACGTTTCAATTAGACCAAATGAAATTCATTCCATTTTGACAAATACCGTCGATACCTTGGTAATGTGTTCAAACGGGTTGCCAGACATAACTTGGCAATCGAGATTCTTAAGTGCATCTTTGGTCAACCAGAACTCGAATTTCTGAGAAATTTCATATTTTCCCTCACGAATTGAAGCTGTTGTACGTGGGTTTTTTACGACTGTCAACTTTTAACGTTCCAGATCTGGTTCATGACATACACACCTGAAGTTGAAATCCTTCTTTTTGCAATGACCCCTGGAAACGGTCATTGCAAAAGAAACGGTAAATCACCTTTTATATTGGTCTCACCCTACAAATTAACCATTCCAAAAATTCCGACATCTTCTCGCCCAAGCAGTTCAATTATCGCACCCGATACGCATTGCTAAGCTTGGTGTCAGTCTCAGATACATCAATTATAGCAGCAGGCGCTGACTGCATCAGGTAGTTGACAACGTAGCCAAATAACTTAAGTATTTTTCAAAAAAATTCTCTAAGGCACAACAATGTTATTCTACATACGACAAAGAACTGTATTCGGCTGGTCATCATTTCCGGGATTTGTTGGATGGTCAACATACAACAAACCCTTAATTTTCGTCTTAAAGACCAGACAAATCATTGCCACAGCAAACGAACTATTTATCATTCATTAGTGAACTCACTTTGGATGTCCGCTACATTAAAGTGGAAAATAATAATGCAGCTGACTTGCAGTCGTTAGTAAATATGGTCAATAGTAAATAGGATATAAGTGGAGTGTGGATAATAGAGATGTGTCCCACATTAAAGATCTTTAAAAATATTCTTTGATGTTAGACAGAACCTTTCGCACCCAGGTCACCGTGCTTCAGTGCGACTTATGACGGAATGCATTATTTGGCCTACTGTTCTAAAGAATTGTGCTAATTTTAATTGCCAAAACTTAAACATAGAAATGCTATGGATTTTCTGATTAATCAGACAAAGACAACGGACGGATATTGCAAGACCTTGATTATGGGTTATTGATGTTATTTTACCCAGAGTACACTCTATTCCCACCCTGTTAAAAACGCCTTGGCAACACGCGTACTCATAATATTGTGTTACCCCTTTGTTGATTTGCTAGAGACTTACCTCGCTTGACCTACAAACATCCTAAACAATCCCCAATGTAATATTCAAAATCTTTTCATATTGAAAATTCTTAATTGATTTTATTTACATAATATTCAAAACAATAATTCATTTAAAGTGTTTAAAATGTAATTTTAAAAAAGATATTTATACTAAAGTACCATGATTATAATATGCATTAAGATTAAGAATAAAATTATAAAAAAAGGAATATTAGTCAAAATGGAAATTCTTATGGTAAACTAAAGGTGAAAGAATTATAAATTTATATAAATTATATAGAGTCTAAGATGAGATATTATCAAGCAAGTTATTGATAAGAATGTAAATTATAAGTTAATTAAAGTTATTATTTAAAGATAGGTTTAACTAAAAGAAATTATGAAGTAATTTAAAGGAAAATATCTGCTGGTGTGTATGCTGGTGTATCTTATAAACAACAAAAGGTGGAACAAAACTTACTTGGATCTCTAGCGATGGTGTGCACACTGTCGTCGTTATCCTTTTAAATTTGTTATGTAACTATTAAATTTTTTTTTCCAACCAACAGACACTTTTGCCAAATTTACATTTTAATTTTATACAATTTAATTTTATATTATTTGAGATGTTTTGAAATTAATTTTATCAAAGTAATTAACTATAAATAATATGAAACGCGAAACACTATAAAATAAATTATTTATACACGATAAAATTTCTTCTTTCCTTCACGTATAAGTCGATAAGAACGTTAAAATGTATGCTAGAAATGGCAACACGGTATCAAGAGAATTGTCCGATGGAATTTGGAAATTATGTAAGTCACTATGAAAACAAAAACACATTAACACAACACTGAATTATACAACGAGTTCGTACGACTCGGACGAGAGCTTTTATGTCCATGTGTG
Source organism: Baccha elongata (assembly GCA_951217065.1). Taxonomy (NCBI): domain Eukaryota; kingdom Metazoa; phylum Arthropoda; class Insecta; order Diptera; family Syrphidae; genus Baccha; species Baccha elongata. The sequence continues at coordinate 59,651,749 of OX578272.1, read as the reverse complement.
GCTAATCAAGCTTTAATGTCCTGTACTAGTCTCGATATAAAGTTCAGCGACTTTTCGTCCTTGGAAAACTTCCAGATACGTCTTGAAACTCACGTTCTCGGGGATAATACATCCAAACTAGACACAAAATTGTTAATTGGGCAATGCATACACCAAACACCGTTGAATAGCGTATACTTACGATAAAATAAATGTCCTTAATTCGTCAGTATTATTGAAAATATGATGGCTAATATACCAACGCGAAATGAAAATTAAACAATTTTCCTGAATTTTAATTGTTCTTATCAGCGTCGAAAATTTTGTTTTCTAATTTATATTTTCTTCTTAAAAGGGACTTATTTTCTTCGATTTTATTTTTTGAATGAAAACAATCTCTAAGCAGAAAATATATTTCAACGATTCAATGCTTAGTCGATTGATTTCTTTTCGCTTTTTCAAAGTACAATTTTTAATTAGTGTGTTTGGTTTGAAGTTTGTATTTTTTTTTTTTTTTTTCATTTTATTTGCGAATAATTTGAATCACCTACTGAGTTGGGAAGATAGATTTTTCAACAAGTAGCTACATAACCCATTCATAACAAATCACAGGCTGGATTTAAGCCACCATTTCAGATCAAATCTAAATCCAACCAAAAAAGACAGTTCATTTCGACGTTTTTGGCAGAGCTATGCAAGTGAATGGGAACCAATCACTTCATGACTACCTCATACCACCCGCATGCTAATGGATCTGTTGGGCAATTCGATTGAACTCTAAAAGCGACTATAAACTGTAATGATTCAGCACTATGGACAAAACGTCTGCCTCTCATACTACTCGGTCTTTGCGCAGCTCAAAGCTTCGATAATTTTACCTTATGAAGGCCCCTTTGAAGTCAAAGAGTTCTTAGATAAGTTCATTACCCTTAATATTTGAGTTCAACAATATTTCGATAGATGGTCTGAAGTATATCTCTATGCAGATCAAAATAACGAATCTGAACTACACACCAATTGAGTGGAGTGTGGATAAAACTGCAACTTTTTAAACTCTCAACACATTTCCTGAGAACTCAAACTAGGTAAAATATAATCAGAAAGACATAATAACTTGAGGGCATTTTATCTTTTCAAAACTACTGTTCCTATCCAAGGTTTTAATACAAAATTAAAAAACAAACTCACTCTTCATATTGATAAGGTGACTCGCCAGCATTGTTCATTCCATCCGGCTGCTGTGTAACTTTAAGTACCGACGCTCCCTTGTATATTGTCACAGGCGTTAATGTGATTAGTATCGAGTCACTGCCAACAGCAGCCCATTGACGGCCATCAAAAGTTCCCCCAGTTGATTCAGACTCCTCTGATAAGGACACATCATCATCTTCGTTATCATCATCCAGACGATTGCCACTGCTACTCCGACTTGCATCACTTTTTGCACCGGTGCTACTTCTCCTACTTGCTGCTGCTGCCGCTAAAACCGCTGCTGCCGTCATCGACGGCACATCCCTTTGCTGTTGAGCTTTCAATATGAGCTCCTCGGTTATTTCAATGTCATCATGGAATGGAAAACTTTCGTAATCGGTGAATATTCGAGCACCGAGTGCTTTCAGGATCACAGGACTTGATTTAATTAATTCTGGAATGCTGTCATGTTCGCATTGTGACTCGGTTGGGGCTTCGAATGCTTGGACAAGAACAAATGACAGCAACAGGAGCAGGAGCCACTGCCACTGGCTTTTCGGGTGTAAAATGGACATGGTGTATGCCAAAAGCTCGGTGCAGGTCGGTGTGGCTCTGGGAAGTATTCTAGGTGAGCGCAGTATGTGTGTGATGATGCCTGCGTGCCAGATTTTCCTCTTGGTATGGAAAGAAGCTAACACACCAAGCAGGTAGATAGGTAGTTGATAGTATGGAACCGATAGAGCGTGAATTTGTCGATTTAACGAAAACGAAGTCACGTTGATTGATTACGGTCATGGATGGTTGGCATTTTGTGTGTTTCCTTTGATTATGAACGTCAGTTTTGTAAGCCAGTGTGAGTGATCTGGAATGAGAGAGAGACAAAAGGACAATTGAAATGAAGATGTTTTTGTGAAGCTGTTGTCATTTCCCTGTGAATTGGAAAGATGGAAATTGAATTTTCAAATGATAACAATAAATACAATTTCGCTCATAGATATTCAAGAGATGAATTGGCATTTCACCAATAAAAGTAATTAATAAGACTGTAAGAGGAAAAGAGCCAACTTATCACAAAAAGGCAATAAAAAGATTTTAAAGAACTAATTTGGGAAAGCACCTTGGTTTTTGGATTTTCCATATCTGTACAAAATTAAGGTTGATCTATAATTGCTAACTTTTGTGAACAATCTCCTTAGCCTGGTATGCATGAGCAACCGTTTACGATATTTCTTCCGACTTTCGGTAGCCTGTATCGTTTACTCTCTGCTTTAAGTTGGACACACTTCTTCTTGGGGCCTTTGTTCCAACGTCTGTAGATAATTTCTCATCTCAAGTGGTCAAGGATACTAAATATATACCTAACTCTGAAGATAAAGAAGCAGATTTATGTAAACAAAGTCTGGCAATTCCAACTGAAATGGTTTTGATAGGAACAAGCTAGAGGAATATGTGAAGCATGGAAGCTGTGCAAAATCACAGTGGAATAGCGCGAACAATTTTTTTCCTGGAATAAGAAGATAACCTTTTAACGATGATTAAAAATAAGCATGGCAGGTTAAAGATCGTTTTGCGAAGCTATACTGGCCCGAATTTTGCTATCACTTAGGGAGACTACTAGATTTGGATGGATGGGATTATTGTCAAGTTACCAAAAAAAGGCCGACTTGAAAACTGGACTGACTAAAGTGGAATCACCATTCTATATCTATATCGATTAAGTCGTCTCTCACGACTAGGTACTGGATTTGCTCTGTTTGATGATAAGTACCTTGCGAATAATACTTTAACAATAGATGAAGTTCCTATCACCGCTCTACACTTAATTTTCGTGGATTATGAAAAGGCTTTTAACTAACTTAATCGCTAATGCATCTGGAGTTTGTGTGTTTGGGTATCCATGAAAAGTGAGTGAAGTGTTTCTTTTGCACAATGGACAGCTTTCTAAATATTTTGAGGTGCGTCATGTAGAAAGCCAAAGCAGTTTAACTGAGTTAGTAGTTTTGTAGCCATCAAGTCGTGAACAGACATATATGGATGTTGAAAAAATGAAAAATAAAACCCGGCTGTGCGTTCGCTCCGGAACTTTTCTCCTATTTGGAACTTCAATTGGAAAGTCAACAAATCGTACGTTAAATCTGTTAAACCTGGTTATGTTTTTTATTGAGCATGGTACAGGCTTTCGTTAATCGTTGTAAGCCTGCTACATTCTTAATGTCCTTTTGTCTGAAATCATATCCAACGTTGAGCGGTGGAGTATGACCCACCAAAAAAAAAAAGTGGATGAAGGCATAATGAAACTAAAATTGCTTTCAATTGTGGCCATATATTTAGGATACAAAACATAGCAATAACAAAGCGACAAAATCATTGAAATAGAATCCACTATAGGAAGAATACATGTTTGAATACCAAGAACAATATATAGAGACCAACTGCATTTGAAATCTTAGAACATTCGAAAGTGGACACATCTGTGATCGATTTTGGTCCAAGAAGATATTTGGAGACATTTGTTTTGCAGCAGATGAAGTTGCTTCAGCATACACACAGGGTGATAGGTATAAGGTGCACCAAAAAGCTTGAGCGTATAGGTGGAGTTAAGACAAGAAAAAAATCGTATGGGAGGGGGGTTTTTTTCCCCCCGTTTAGGCGGTAGGGGCAATTTTTTAAAACATTGACTTAAATCAGAAAAAAAATTATTTAAAAACAACGGTGAATGATACAAAGCCTTGTTATATTTTTTTGGAAAGCCAGAAAACTACTTTTTTATTTAATTTTTAAATTAAGTTGTTTAAGTGAGTGAACAGTTTTAAAAAAATTAATTTTCAAACTCAAAATTAAAAAAAAAAATGTTTAAACTAATTTTTTTCAAAATTTTATGTAATTAACTATTATTTTTATTTTCAAAATTCAGTGCTCTTATTAATTTTTAGTCATAAACAGAAAACCGGATGCCAAAATGTGTCTTAGTTTTTGAGAAATTAAAAAAAAATTAAAGGTAAAACTAGTAAAATAAGTAAGAAGTTAACTAGTTTTTTTTATTATTTGATTAAAATAGGATGGTATGAAATAAAAATAAAAAAAGGATAGTTCCCTAATTAATAATTGACCTGAGCAGGTCAAATTTGGGAAAACCAAAAAAAAAAAGTGTTTTTCTTGGAAAAAAATACTTCCAGTTTTTCTTAATTTCTCAAAAACTAAGATACATTTTGGCATCCGGTTTTCTGTTTTTGACTAAAAATTAATAAGAGCATTGAATTTTAAAAATAAAAGCAATAGTTAATTACATAAAATTTTGAAAGAAATTAGTTAAAAATTTTTTTTTTTAGTTTTTTTTTAAATTTTGAGTTTGAAAATTAATTTTTTTAAAACTGTTCACTTAAACAACTTAATTTAAAATTTAAATGAAATAGTAGTTTTTTGGCTTTCTAAAAAATACAACAAGGCTTTGTATCATTCACCGTTGTTTTTAAATAATTTTTTTTCTGATTTAAGTCAATGTTTTAAAAAATTGCCCCTCCCGCCTAAACGGGGGGAAAAAGACCCCCCTCGCAAACGATTTTTTTCTTGTCTTAACTCCATCTACACGCTCAAGCTTTTTGGTAAATTTTATACCAATCACCCTGTATATGTATGCCTTAGTGTTTGGTATCATATTTTAAATTAATACTGTAATTAACTACGCAAATTAGGTAAACTAACTAAAGTGGTTTGCAATTTAGTCCAGTGAAATTGTCATCTGATTGTATGTACTTTGTCGAAAATCGAAAAAACTGCGAACATTTCGGTTTTTTTTTCAGATTTCAGCGATTCTAACGTTTTTAAAGTTAAATAAATTTGCTACAATATGAGATTTAAATTGTCTCTGTAGACCCAATAGTTTTCGAGACACAGTTTTTTCCAAGTTTATCATTTTTTCGAACTGTGCTCGCAATACTCTGTAGAGCCGTCTTAGTCCAGTAACACAATTCTGGGAGTTCTGATTTTTTGCAAACTTATTAACGATGTTTGCCTTATGAACAATCCAAGTTTGTGACCCCGAGCGATGAACGCAACTTTGTCAAAAACCGAAAAAACCGCGAATTTTTTTATTCAAACTTTTGCGGTTTTTCTCCATAAGAACTAGGTAGTACCTTTTTAGAACGGTTTAAAACCAGACTAAATTAGCTGCAATATGAGGCTATAATTGTCTTTGTAGAGCTGATAGGTACCGAAACAAAGTTCTTCAAAGTTTGCAAAAAATGATGATAATGATATTGCCAAATCGGCAGCATAAACTATTATATACCAGGGTGGATGAATGAAACATGCAGTTACATGTGCGATACCATTATAGATATAATTAAGGCTGACCGAATAGAAAAGGATAGCGGGAATCAACTGTACAGGATTTGTTTTTCTAAGTACTTTCAATAATGAAAGTGATTGTATAGTTTTTGTGTTTAGTTTTAATTTTGTAATCTAATATATGTATAAAAATCAATTGTTGTTCGTTTGTGTTGTTATAACTCAAGTTTGGCCGTTCTAAATTTGATATTTTTTTTTTGTTGGAAAGGTATTCTTTTGTAGCAGGTTTATATGTAAAAAAAAAAAAACGGGAGTCGGACACCATCAAAACCAACAACTAAAAGCATCTGATGCATCATTTCTCAAACTCTGAAATTAAAATTAATTATTTTTTTCTTATCATAAAAATAATTGGTAAGAAATCCCAAATTTTATTTGAACAATTTTAACAAGTGATTAAAAACAAAAATGTTACACTTATCGATTACAAATAACTCACAGAATTTTATATGCCAAAAAAATGTTCAATTTAATAAATATTTGTTGTTAAAAATGAAAACAGCCTGTTCCCTGACACATTTTTACTGATCGCTATAAACGCACATCAGGAAAAAATTCCTTTTCTCATTTGTTTCTACTTTTCCTGATGGTTTTTCCTGATCGCTATAACCGGCCCCTTAGGCCGCGGCCACGCAGTAAGCGGCTGAGCGGCTGAGCGGAAAAAAAATATAAAACAAATGAAATCACATAGAAGCGGCCACGCTATGAGCGAGCGGCGAAACAAAATTCTGAGCGGCTAAGCGGCGCCGCTCAGCAACCAAACCTGTTTTAATTTTTAGTAATGTTCTGAGCGGCAAGAAGTGAAGATGGCCAAAGTAAACATTGAGTTGTTAATTTCGTGAGTGCAATCTCGACCAGATTTATGGCAAGATAGAAATGCCAACTTTAAAAATAAAAATATTACTGAGAAACTATGGAAGGAAGTTTATGAAATTTGTGGTTTAAGTGGTAAGTTTTTATTTAAAGTTTATGTGATACATAGTTTAGTGCATAGCAAGTTAACACCTGTGGTTTAGTGTGCAAAATCAAAAAAATACTCCGTTATTTTACTTCGAACATCCAGAGCTGTATGGGTACTTCTATTAAAACGGTAACCTGCTGCTGCTGCTGCGTTGCCAGTTCGTACTGCGTCGTTTGGCATTGCTGATGTTACTTGTATATAGTCCAAATCACTGTCTCCATCGCACTCTCTCACAAAATTGTACATATCTTAAAGTTAAAGCCAATCTCTGCTCTGGAGAAATAGCAATTCTTTGTTTTATTAATCTAGGATTCACTTTTTCAAGCAGCAAATCAAAAGATTCGATAGACATACGTAGATATTGCCAGAATCTATCTGGAAATTTTCGTAGATTCAAAAATAAATGATTAAATTCTCCAAACTCCGATCTTAATTGGTTAATCGGATGAACACCAAATCGTCTTCTTTTTTGTATACGTTTAAGTAATTTGTACATACAAACGATTTTCTGACAGTAAAATACGGCGAACTGTTCTTGACAAAGGCATTTTAACTACTAATCGCTCAAAAGCAGTCGCTCAGTGCCTGGCCATACGTCGCTTAGAGCTGCCACTCAGCCGCTAGCCGCTCAGCCGCTTAGCCGCTCAGCCGCTTACTGCGTGGCCGAGGCCTTAGTCAGCAAGTTTGCAAATTGCAACGTTATTTTTTCCGGTTAGTAATTTTTTGAAATTCATTTATTTCAATAGCTTCAATAGCCATTTTAAATCAGATTAGATTTTGATATTTGATTATTTACAAATAAGATCGAAAAATAATGCCGCGACCACGACGTTCAAAGATTGGTCGACGTGCACGTTTTAGTATACGTTCAAATGAAGAACACGAACGAGACAATTCACAAGATCAATTTAGAATGAGAAGAAACCGAGCTATTCGAAATCGTCTATCCAAAAATCAGGTAAATTTAGATGAACGAATACGCAGACAAAAACCTGTTGTTGGTAGTCTTGAGTTTGCTGCGTTCAGTTATAATAAAACAATCGATTATAGCTTGCATCGTCAGTTCAAATCTGCACAATGAACAAAGTTTGTCAATTTTGTGCTGCTTTTAAGTTTTTTACTATTGGAGCCATTGAACTCTCCTCCAGAGTCTTTGCGGTCTTTCGTTTCTGGACAAACAAACAACATTATTTAAACCTTTCTTAGATAAAATACAAACGTACAATTCGTTTTAATTCCACGAATTCCGTTGATTCTGTCTTATTTGCCATTTAACTTCAAAAGGCTTCAATTTTCAATTCGTCTTGCTTTTGCAATGACAATTAATAAAGCTCAAGGCCAGTCTTTGGAAATGTTTGGAATAATTTTAGAATACGCCGTATTTTCACACGGAGAGTTAAAATATGTTGCATGCTCCAGACTGGGAAACCAACTGCCTTACAAATAAAGAAACAAAAAATTTTGTATAATTTTGTACTTAATTTTGACCAGCGAAGCGGGCGAGGGTACGCTAGTAAAATATAATAAAGATCTGAGAAATAATGTTTGTATAGATTAGAAGAACTTTACAATTATTGTTTAAAAATCAAACCAGCACTTCAGCATTGGTTATTTGGAAGATGAATTTTATGAAGATTCGAAAAGTTTCAAGTTCACGAAATATACGGTCCATCTTATCTGTCAGCTGAACTTTCGACATGGTCCTTCGAGCAGGATAAATTAGTTTGACATATGGCGTAACAAAAAAATATAATATGTTATGTATGTATATTTGTTGTGTATCAAACTGTAGGTAAATTGATTGTAAAATATGTTGCAAAAGTTACTATGCAGGTTTATATTGTATACTACAAATAATAGGGATGTATGCAGTTGAACGCTTTATGTTAAAGATATTCTTTTTGCAATATTTTTGTATGGGTCATTGGTGTATTAGTGTACCTAATACATATAACATATACATCTAGGGTTGGCTCTTACCATACAATTTAGTTTGAAACGTCTTTTCGAAATATTCAAAATAAAACGCTTTGTATAGGGTTAATGTTTAAATATATAGATTTCTTTATTGAATAAAACGACTTAACAGCAAAACGACCGGTCGTTACAATATGAGTTAGATGGCTGAATTGTAACAAGAAATTAAAGGAATCACTTGTGTGGATGTGTGTGTGTACCGTTCGCTGTCTGTTCAGTAGGTTAGTAGTTGTATGTTCACTGTCGTCCGCTTTTCAATCCCACATACATTTAAATATTAAAGAAGATTTTATTTTCTGCAGAAATTAAAGCACATCGTTTAGAAACGAAGCTGAATCGTCCCAATACAAAGCCTACTACAGCAAACTTAATCATTATTTGAACATAAACTCGTATTTCTTAGCCCAAAACACAACCGAAAAATTAAGAATGCTGTTTAAATGAAGAGGTGAAATAATTAGTTTGAATTATATTCCACATAGGCCAGAACTATCTCTGCTGTGCAATCAAGGCCGTAGCCAGAAAATAATTTGGGGGGGGGGGTATACTCTTTCGAAAAAAAATTTATAGTTTAGCATGTAATCGATATAAATAAAGTGCACGACTCAGTCGAACGAAATAGCACTTGTAGAAAACTATGAGAATGAGACTACAAAAAAATAAATTTATCAAATTAAAATAGAGGTGAACATTTTAACAAAATGGCCTTGACATAATACTTATTCTAATTAAACGGGGGGAAAATAGACCCCCCCCCTCCCATACGATTTTTTTCTTGTCTTAACTCCACCTACACGCTCAAGATTTTTGGTGCACCTTATACCAATCACCCTGTATTACAAGCGATGAAATTATAAATTGTCATAGTTACAGAAACTCATTGAAGCGATAAAATGAGTTTCGTTCCAAATTTCATCGTTACAGAAACAGATAGTTCTCGATATAACCAGCCCCTTATAAAAATTACATATCATCAAGAAAATAAATAAATCCGTTTATTTGTGCAGATATTTGAGTACAAAAAGTATGATTTACAAAAAAATTCGTGGGGGCATCATCGGGTTTGATACCACGTTGTGTGCAATCTATACAATTTAAAACTGCGCAAAGATGTGTTTCACTTTCTGGGAATCTGCCCAATACTTAAAGAATTCCGCAGGCGCTTTATATTAAAATAGAGAACGAAACTGCGATAGAGTATACTTCAAATTTCGTTATCGAAAGCTTATAATCGAACAAAACTTTTAAAGTCTTATTTTGTTTTAAAATTTAAATAGCTACCTATGTACCTATAAAGAAATTTATAAAAAAAGCAAAAAAAAATAATTTGTTTTAATAATTTTATAGACTTATCGAAATATGTATAAATTATAATTAAAATGTTAATCTGGTAGACGGCCTTTGACCAATCCATGACAGACTTATTATATCAACAAAACTGAAATATAATTCTAGTTTACATTAATTTATGAAGTCAACAAAACTAAACTAAAATCTTGAAGAACATTTAATGACGGCAAAGTTTTCACATCACCAAATGGAAAATCGGAGTTCAATGGATTTTTTTTCGAACATCCAATTAAGTAATTGCAAAATATAGGTAAAAGCTGGAAAAGCAGGTATGTGAAAACATTTACAAAATGTTAAAAATTGCGAATTTCAAAAAAATTATTATTTTTTTGCAAACTTAGAAGATCTTTATTTTATTAACAATTTAGTCTACAGAGACAATTATATTTTTATATTGTAGCCAATTCTGCTTTAAAAACGCCCTAAAAAATCTTAACTAGTCCTTTTCGGTAAAAACTGCTAAAGATTGAACAAAAAAGCGAAATTTTTGTGTTTTTTTGATTTTTGACAAAGATGCATTCGGCGGTCTAGGTCACAAACTAGGATAAATTATAAGACCAACATCATAAATAAGTTTGCAAAAGATCAGAACTCATGGATTTGTGGTACTGGACTAGTCTTTTCAGCTCTGGTTTAATTTAACCATTTGCTGGTAACTATAGAAACACATACAAAATCTATTGTTAACAACTGAAATAACCAATGGTTACACATAACCAGAGCTGAAAAGACTGGCCCTAAGGAGGCTCTACAGTGTATTGCGAAAAATAGCAAAGTTCGAAGAAATTGTAAATTATGAAAAACTGTATTTCGAAAACAATTGGGTCTACGGAGACAACTTAAGTCTCATATTGTAGCAAATTTAGTAAACTTTAGAAACGTCCCAAAACAAACTGTCAAAATCTAGTCTTTTAGGGTTATAATCGCCAAAATCTGAAAAAAAAGAAATTTTCGCAGTTTTTTCGGTGTTTGACAAAGCTGCGCTTTGCTCGCAAGGTCACAAATTTGAATTATTCATGAGGCCCACATAATAAACAAGTCTGCAAAAAATCAAAAACATCGGGTTTCACGCATACACAGATGTATAATTTGACTGGACTAATTGCAATGTTACCCATAATAGCAAATGGCGTTTAGTAATGGCAATTAATAGTCAGTCGCTATCAAAATTATTACATTGAATGTATTTAATTTTCGATCCCTCCAAATCTTCAAATGTTCGCCTCTCAAGTTGCAAATCAAATAATGTTTCCTCCTTCTGACACCAATAACTGATCAAAGACGTCCTTTTAGTTGCAATTGCAAACTACCATTGATTGCTTCATCATTAAAATTAATTTTCCTTAAGAGTACTACAATATCATCTGTTCAATTATGTGATGTCAAAATTGACAAGAATAAACTTTCCTCAGTTTCAGCACCTGCTACTGATTGTCTGTCTGTAGGTTGGATACCAATTTAGGTTAACCCCCAATCAACGCAGAATACATAACTGGTTAACCCGCTTGCATCCAAAAAGCCCAAATCCCATAATAATTACTTTATGTACAACAATTGAGAAGTTAAGCTCCTACCACACACAGTTTGTTGGAATTCACTTTGCTTGCTTGTATGAAGACAAGGACGAGAATGAAAACAGAGAAGGGCTTGATGAATTAAATATCCTGCCACCACTTCCTCTTTGCAAGTGTATCCATCATACATGGTATGGTATAGGCAGACATCCTTGCATTTTCATTGAAAAAGGATATCAGCTCAGTATGGAAACACGCTGTTGGAGCACCAACAAGACCGAAGGAGGGCTAAAAACGGTAGCAGCTTCAATCACTTGGATAATTTTAATGACGAAGCTTATGAGATGCTGCTTCTGATGTTCATGGCAGAGTTGGATAGATGTTAAATTGAAGTTTTCTCTTCGAACGACAGTACATGGGTGTGTTGATGTGTGCGATGGTTGCACAAACGAATGCTCATTTTGGTTTTCTTTTGAAATTTTAATACTATTAGCGTTCCCATGGGGGAGAGATGCTTGTAACTAGCTATAAATTGCTTTAAATTTATGTAGTCAACATTAAAGTTGAATATAATATATAAACTTACCTCTTGAACGAGCTTTTGAGGAGTTAATTAACTGTTCTTTTTTTCTGCTTAATGTTTTATAATGTGAGTGTAAATAAGGATAGGATAATTCTTAACGACAGCACCATGGTCGGTTTACGTAAATATTGGAAATAAAGTAGAGGGGCGTCTTACCAAAAAATCGAACAAAAGAAAAGCAGTTTAGACAATATTTTTAAAACACTTCATTAAAAGTATAGTTAAACAATTTAAGAGTACGAGTACATGATATTGAGAGAATGACAGTAATTTTTTGGTGCAGGGAAAGTTCTCCACGGGCAAGTGCTTAACGCATGAAAATTTATACCACTTTTAGTGGAAATCTATTCCACTTTCAATGTAGAGTGAGATTGTATAGCACATCAAACTGTGTGGTATTATCTTTCCCACCTCAAGGCAGATTGAGCCGGGTAAAGCATTCCACATTCCTGTTGTGGGGTTAAAGAAAGAATCTCTGTACTTCACTGTAAATCCGAAGTTGGGTTCTAGGGTAAAATGATGAGTATTCCTTGCAGCGCTAGTATTACGGTTGATAAAATAAGGAATCACAAAAAAACGTTACGACTATGTTCAAGCGATGTGAACGTTATAGTCCTATCACCAATCAATTTTAAAGCTCTTTCCTGAATTCTATTCAGGAGCTTCAGATAGGTTTTAGTAGCACCTACCCAGATATGAGAATTATACTCAATCCTTGGAAGGATACATGCTTTATAAATTATAGACATATCATAGTGTGAAAAAATTTCTTGCATCGGAGTAAGAAACCTAAGCATTTCGCAGCGTTTTTGGTGACTTTACACTGAAGGTGGTCAGTGGCGCACATACCGAGAATGAAAAGTTGTTCAGTTTCTTTAATGCAAGTGCCACTCATGGATAGTGGCATTGGGAGTATATTGCGCTTTAATGACAAAAAGGCAGCATTGAGTTTTCGAAGCATTAAATTCCATGCGGTTTTTGATTCCCCATTGGACAATGCTGTCAAGATCGGAATTTAAAGAGCTTAACATACGGCGCCGCTCCAGTTCCACATCCAAAGGACAAGGTTACGTTCACCAAAGCGATGTAAAGATTGGTTCCACTTTTCGATGAGATAATCACCAGTGGACCTATAGCTACGAAAGCCGTACTGTCGGTCATTTAAAAGCTTCTGTTCTTCAAGATATTTCTTAAGCTGATAGTTAATCAGCGTTTCCATGACCTTAGAAATAAAAGGAACGACTGGGTCGCACAAACTTGCTCTTGTAGCAAGTTGCCTAAGAGCTTGTAAGAACCTTCCACTATGGAATTATTTCTAAAATTCTTTCGATTAGTTAAAAAAAGTCTTTCAATTTATGTATTCCTTGATTTTTTTTTTTAATTCTTTCAGCTAATTTAATATCCAATAGGTAAAAAGGTATACCTAACTAATTAAAAAAACTATAATTGATAACCAACCAGAGTTTTCCAAAAAAAATCGTTGTATGCCAGTAATTTTTAAATATTAAAATATACTCAATTTTTTTTTCAAAATCTAGGTGCACTTTCCAAAAAAATCGATTTTAAACACACCTCTTCAAAACAACGGGGGATATACTATCCGGGCAAACGGATTTGTGTATGTTGACAATATTGAAGTCCTTGAGTACTCTTGCCTTGAGTACTCTTGCAACCTTTGGGACATTGCAGTATTTTTTGCCGTAATTTTCGATCATGTAAAAATTTGGTTCGTCGAATATGACCGTAACAGGTCTTCCTAGCTTGCTTAAACCTATTCCAGTTTCCCTCAGTGGGATTGATTTTATAACAACGGAAACTCATCTTGATAACCTTTTTACAGCTTAAATAGAACCACGAGTTTTATTTAGGCTATGTTTGACAAAATTTAGATTTGGTTGGGTACAAATTGCATTTTTGCGTTGGTAAATGAGTCTTCTTTTTTTTTAATTTGTTGGTCAACTATGAGTTGCTTAACCATTCATCCGATTGTTATGAATCTTTGCTGTAAAAGATTATTTTTAAAGTGATTTGATTGAAACCAAATGTTACCAAGCTGCATTTTTCTGCATCTAAGTATACATATGCTATATCCTTACTACTATATAAAGGAGTAATTTTGCAAGTATGGTTGTTCAGCTCTTGGCCCAACAATAAATACATACCAACAAATTACCCCTTTCATATTATAATTTCTAAAATTAATTTTATTCATTTGTCTCAACTTAGGCTTCTTAAAAAAAATACCCATTACAACAGGGTTAAATATTTAAAAAACTTTTTTTCGACAATAAATAAAAGTAATTTTCTTAAATTTTTGACGTCTTCCACTTTGTTTTTGTTTTCATTTAATTGGTATCTAACATTTAGGGAGAGCTCAGAAATACAGGCATTTCGCAGAACTGTCAAATCTACGATTCATAAACAGTACAGTAGAGATTATTAGAAAGCTGGTGATATTATCAACGCCGCAACAGGTAGTCAGCACTAAATTGTATTTGCTGTTTGGGGATTGGTAAACTTGAAATGTGCAACTGGTAGTCAGAATTAGCACTAAATTGTCTTTGTTGCTTAAAACAAACATGACTATAGTTTGTCCTCTATAAATTGGCAGTACAGGCCTTATGGGGAAGCTTTTTCAAAATCAGTAGCGCGCCTTATTTGTGCACCATACTGAATTGAAAGAAACCCCATTTAAAAAATGTTTACCCGCCAATGATTTTTCGATTGCATCCGACATAGATCCCACAACGACCTGCCTAGCGTACAGTTGAATACGCACTGATTGGCTAATGCATTTCAACCCTCTTTTAACATCCATTCGAACAGAGATACCTTTGTCAATTTGGTAACTCGATTCGTATTTTTTTAGATTGAGTTTCTGTTGAGGAACTTTTGATTTTAGAGCTTAAAAAATACCTTGTATTGATGAAATGATAATGAGATATTGAGATGAGCATATTACTAGTACAAAAGTGTTATCGTGCAGTGTTTTTGTTGATCATGTTTGTGTTTTTTATGTGGGGAAAATCTTAAAATGCAGTTACAAAAATGTAGGTAAGCTGTTGTCTTTAAAGAATTTATTTGCGTAGATTCTCGTGCCGGTCGGTCGGTTGATATTTCGTGTATATTTTTTCTTATTTGCGTAGATTTTTAAAGCGCGCGGGCGGTCGGTATTGATGTTTCGTGTTCCTATTTTTGTGATTAGTGTTTTGAAATTAATGTGAAGTGAAGTGTTGTAAATATATCGTTTTGGACAACGCATCTTATCATTCACGAAAGAAAAACAAAGCTCCGTCTACAGCAACAAAAAAAGACGACATAAAGAATTGGCTTCGGTCAAACAATATTTCTTTTGAGGATGATATGGTAAAGGCAGAGTTGTTGAGCATCGTAAAGCGTCATAAAACCCAGTACGAAACCTACGTCGTTGACGATATTGCCCAAGCTGCAGGACACAAAGTGCTTCGCTTGCCTCCATATCACTGTGAGCTAAATCCAATAGAATTGGTCTGGGCTCAAGTGAAAGGATTCGTGGCAAGCCAGAACAAGTCCCTTAAGATGGCTGAAATCAAAGAGCTTTTTAAAGCTGCGATAAGGAACGTTGACGCTGAGAAATGGCACCGGTGTGTCCAACACGTCGAGCAGGTAATTGAGCCGAAAATGTGGGACATGGACGTTTTTTCGGAAAACGCTGTAGAAAGCCTTATAATAAATCTAGATGAAGAGAGCAGCAACAGCAGCAGTAACTTCTCGAGTGATTAAAATACCTTTACTTATATATAAATGTACATATTTTTATTTAATAGATGTATTTATATTTATTTTTGTTATGCTTGTTTATTTATTTTGCTTGTTATATTAATCTTTATGAATAAATTCTTTATTTTTTGTTTGTTTTTTATTTAAAAGGGATTAGGCCTACTGGGGATACCCTTCAAAAACGCGCCTACTATCTTACCTCTTGGTGGTGTGAAAAAAGATAAATTTCATTTCATTTTTATAAATAAAAATTAAGAAAATAATTTTAATTAAAAAAGAAGAAAGGTAACCCTACATCATATTTTTTCAGTTTTTTCCAATTCAAAATGCTTACTACGGCAACCCCGTTAGAGCTTTTGAAAGAAGATAACCTTATGGAAAGCAAAGAAGTGCGAATGAGAGAGAAACATCCCTATCTTCCCTGTACTGCCAATTTTTAGTGGACAGACTATAATGCAGCGCTAAAATGCGTAACGGGTAGTCAAAATTAGCACTAAATTGTATTTTCTGTTTAGTAAAAACTGCCACTAATTTTGACATTGATGTTAATTCTTCTACATTGTTTGTTTTTTTAATGAATATTCAATGGGTATAGAATTTGTATCAATATTAATTTTTTTTTATATAATTATTACATAATCTCTACATTAAGAACGTGATTAAAAAATGAAACTCAAATTTATACAAATATCACTATTGTCAGTAAGTATAAATTTCAGATTTAAAACGAAAATCCTTCCTTCCATGATTCATTTTTATCTGACCCTATAAATATTACAATAGCTTTTTAAAAGCAGATAATACACGCACCCCATTCCTATAAATTTTTATTTTGGAATCTCATCAAAACTTCAGAGGTGAATCAAATTAAAAAACTTTAGATTAAGATTTAATGCATACCAATTCACAAGGAGTTATAAAATCCAAATATCTATATATCTAAATGATGAGCATCAGGTGTCTAATACAGACATCCCAAATGATATCTCATAAGTTCGTTTCTCAATTTAAATCCAATTATGCACAAACATGTCCCTGGCCGCTGGTATACATCATCTACATCACTTTTCTCCTCTTGGTTCAACATATACCTACATTTGAATTTAGTTTAAGGATTCTTCTTTTCACCTCAGGGATTTCAATTTAACAAAATCATAAACAAAAGGGATTCAAATTGAAACACACATCTGAGATGCGTCTCTTTAATAAGAATTCAAAAATTTCTATACCCTTCCTCGTACGAACGAAATGATATGATTGTGAATATATAGGGATGGAATTCATATCGCTAGCACACACACATGTGGAAAGAAAACAAAAAGGACACAAATCCTCATCTATCCGAAGCGAAGAGATGAAGAACGTTAAACAGGACAGTGAACCGAATGAGACGAACAAAAGTCTGAATTGAAAGGACGGGGCATAAGAAAGGCAAACCTTACACAGTATCCAATTTGACATGGTGGCTACACCTATGGCTCCAGATCGTAATCATGAATCCTCTTTTGTTCTCTTGCCGTTTAATAGATACATTTGATACATATACCTACCCAGAGATTGAACTGAGAAAAGGAAAAGGATGGGCAGTTTGGGATTATGAATGTAGGTGGGTAGTAGGTTTGTCTTCTGGGGAGAAAAGTTGCGATGAAAAGAAGACGAACAAAAAAAAAAAAAAAAACAAATCCAGTAAGGATTTCATGCGTCCTTGTGGAAATTTATTGGCAATTGTGAACAAAACAGAGAATGGAAACGATGAGAACTGAAATTCATCCTGCAATGAACGCGCGGTCGGTAATACCCACACAGACTTCAGGAGTTCTTGCAACAGCAACATCAGTGCCAATAGGATCAGTGTATCCTTTTTTATTGCCCAGCTGCCCTGCCACATTGTTTCCTAGAAAAGCTATATCTGATTGAAACAGCTTCAGTCTGCATTTTATTACTTTTTCGCTTTTTGTCTCAACAATGACGAAGTCGACGAGTCCTTTTTTTATATTCGCCTGCTATTTCAACTGTCCAGGGGAGCACCAGAAGGTTAAACGGATTCCAAATGAATATCTCGCCGGATAAGCTGGTATTTGCTTTCGGTCCAGCTTATATTCAGGGTTGTATAGTGAATCTGGGATGGCAATTAAGAAGCCAGAAAACGAAATTGTTGCTGCGCCTTTTCTACACAGGAGCTAGCAATTTCCTTTTCTTTTTCACTGACAAGGATGAGGATATAAACTCCCTCAAGCGGTCAGGTTGAAGTTGTTTGAGAGTACCTATTCTTTGTTTTTTTTTTTTTTTTTTATTATTTGCTATCAGTATTGGGAAGTCATTTAATACTGCAGCTTTGTTGATTTTCATTTAAGGGAATCGAAATGTGTTGACTTTTGTGAAATAATAGAAAAAAATTAAGGAACGGAAAAAAAAATTCCTTAAAAGGCAAACAATGGTTTTGCGAAAAGGAGGACATCGAAAATTCGGTTTCCATTTCTCTTACTCAAATATACATTTAGTCAAATCAATGTACATAGGTACAGATGCGATACATTGGTGACGGGATATAAGGTAAACATTGAGATTCGATTGGTCTATGGAGTTTTATATCAGTACAAAGCAGGTTGGTAGATAGAAAAATTGGTTTTGAGAACATCAATTAGAACTATGACAATAGATGTTTTTTTTTAACAGAAATTCTTTTGTGAACTTTGAATTTTGAAATATAAAGGAGTCTCACCTAGGCTTACCAATTCATCCCCCTTTTGGAGGGACTGTCCCCCTTTTTTACCTCAAGATATATTTTGCTCCTCAAAACCAAAAACGAGAAAGGGGACGCAAATGTCCCATCTTTTTACAGATTTTTATTTTTTATCATCCAAGCAACATTTTCATAGGTATACTCTTCATTTATATTTTATTTTTTAAGCTATTTTGGAAAAAAGCTGTGAATGTTTTTTACCATTGTCAATACAATTTTCATACATTCATTTTCTTCATTAACTATAAGTTTTCAACGGGTCTACCACGATATCTAGAAATTAATTATCTAGAAAGTAAAAATCTCGAATATGAAAATCTCGAAAACAAAAATCTAGAATGGAAAAAATCTCGAAAACAAAAATCTAGAAAATAAAATCTCGAAATGCCAAAATCTAGAAAAAAAAAATCTCGAATGCAAAAATCCAGAATGTATGTTTGAATTTTTGAGGCAATGTTTAAAATTCGCGCGAATTTTAAACATTGTCTCAAAAATTCAAACATACATTCTGGATAACTTACTTCTCCTTAACAAACTTAAAGTTGACAAGTAAAGTTATCAATCATACAATTGCATACATTCCTCACGGGCCACTGCAAACTCAAAAGACACCTGAGTATCATCGGTATAACAAACGATCCGATATGCAGATTCTGTAATGAACACGAGGAAACTCCAGACCATCTAATTGGAAAATGTGGGGAACTACTACAAAAAAGACTCACACATCTGGGGCGTTACCAGATAGAAGAGAGCGAACTACCCTCTCTGAAGATACTCCAATTACTAAAATTCATCAAGGCCATAGGACTTGAAGAAGAGCTGTAGTATGAGAGTTCTCATCCGGCTCTAGATGAGGGCACAATAGACCTTAAGGTCGCA
This sequence comes from Baccha elongata, assembly GCA_951217065.1. Classification (NCBI taxonomy): domain Eukaryota; kingdom Metazoa; phylum Arthropoda; class Insecta; order Diptera; family Syrphidae; genus Baccha; species Baccha elongata. The sequence goes on along the minus strand of OX578272.1, from coordinate 59,632,463 downwards.
GTGTATCTAACCCCACTATTAATTCATTCATTCATTCATACAATTGCACATTGCTGCTCATGCACCTGTGAGAACAGTTACCCATCTAAACACATTGTCAATGAAACTGTAAGAACATCCACAGTAAATTCAGTATTATTATTATTATTATTGAGTTTTAACTGTTAAAAATACAAAAAAAAAAATCTCGAATTTTTATTTTTTTCGAGATTTTTTTCTAGATAGAGTCTTTCGAGATTTTTGTTAATTCTGGATTTTTGTGGATTCGAGGTTTTTGCGTTCTAGATAATTTTTTTTTATTTTCGAGATTTTCGGCATTCGAGATTTTTGGCATTCTAGATTTCGTCATGATCCCGTTTTCAACTTCAGTTCTGTATACCTTTTTTTCTCTGTTACAATCGTGTTTAAAGTCTGCAGGTATTTTTGTATGTATATGAGTGGTAGATATAGCTAGATGGAATAGGGTATTTTTATCTCTAAAAAGCCAAGGTTCCTAAGGGAGAGGCTTGAATGTGAAAATATATATACGCCGTAATAACAAGCGGGTACCAGCTAGATCTAATTAAAGCAAGTTTAAGTTTTTGTCCACCCTGGAACTCAATTGTCCCTCCTCAAATATATTGTCATTTTAATCAAGTTGGAATTGAGAGATAATACGCTGGAAACCCGTATAGGTACACCTTTTTTTCCGTTTTTAAAGTTGTCTGCAAAGTCATATAAAATCTCGTGTCTGATGGAATCATAAGTTATTCAAAGGTTACGAAAATCAGTTTTTCACGGTATCACGGCTCCAATAACATCCATATTATACAAATTATAGAGCATATCCTACAACTATAAATATTATGCCTCAATGTAGGTATATTAATTAATAAATAATACAAATTATTAACTCTTAATGATATTGACGGTTCACCGCAACAAGTCGAAATGTTTAGTTCTTCACAAATAGCACACTAAATTTGTTTTTTCAAGAATTTCTTTTTCCAACGATAATCTCAATTAAGGCCACAACATTTAAACTTCACTGCTTTACTTTGTGAGGTTCCCAGGATTGCTCCCAGTAAACTATACTTAAAGTATCCTGGGTTTTGGGTTGTTCGCATGTATGAAGTTAACTTAGGGTGTTCTAACCCAGTAGGAAATTTCGTCCTCAATGAATTTTTTTGGTGAAAAGAACAATGAATTCATCGAATACTTTTTCGAGGAAATTGCATGTTATGATTTCATTATAGAAAAGCATTGATTTTTTCATCAGTTCAGTATTTTTAAGGCATTTACACTTTGTTTTACTTGGCACAAAAGTTCAATTGAGTTCAGTGCTCACATTTCATTAATCAATTCAAGTACATAAAGTCATTAGATGATTCCATTGATGACAGGTCATGCACAGATTCACTAGTTCGTGAAATAAGTTGGGCCATCTGTGCTGTTCAGTGTTCTTCGCGAGAAAGAGGAAAAAAAATAATCCATAAAAATTGCCTTGTGTCTAACTGACCCAAGGAACACAAGGATTTCCCGGGTGACGAGTAATGCACAGATTCATGATCCGCACGCAGTTCAAAACAGAGAAGAAGTAAAAAACTATAAACATTACATTTTTTCTACCTGACCCAAAAACAGGGATTTCCAGGGTGACAAGTAATGCAAAGATTCATTCGCTTTTTTTTTATTTTTCGTTGTCGCCTGTCTCTGGCGCCTGCTTAATTTTTCGCGTTTTTTGTTGCTTTTGATCGTTTTTTAATGACGCGTGCTCCTTTTAGCCGAAAGAGAAACTGTATTTTCTGGTTTTTCCTTGTTGTTACAAAATCTTCATTCAATGTTTGCATCTGAAAGAACAAAGAAGTTAAACGCGAACGCGAGTGCCAGTAAAAAAAAAACATTAATAATATTACTAATTAAATACCTACCTACCAAACATATTATTTTGTTGTAAATAATAAATAGTGATTGAAAAAAGTTGGTGAGTTGTAATTTATTTTATTTAAAAATGAGTGGTTTCAGTAAAAGAAATTTAAAACGCTTAACAAAGCAAGAGAGGGATAATTTAGAAAAAAAAAACAAAATAATTTTGCAAAATATTATCAATCATAGTGATATAACATCTGAAAGGGATAATATTGTAGATAGTGAAAGTGAAATAAGCAACAATATACAAGATGAAGATGAAGAGAAGACCTCAACAAACTGGAAATTAAGGCAGGAGAAGAAAAAGAAAAATATGTAAGTTTTCGCATTTTAATAACATTTCCACAAATTTCAGCAAATCATTTTTATGTTCACTTTGATTACTCAATTATTTATCCTCACTTTTGGTTTTCCATATAAAATCTTGCTGACCATCTACACAGTTATCTACTTTCCTACCTACGGATTTTTCATATCTCTTTTTTATTTTTATTTCAGAATGATATCTTCAAAAAAATTGTTGCATCGTCTGGCGGCAGCATAGAAAAAGCTCTGCGAAATATAATTTCTGCAGAAGTCGCTGTGACACAATTTCGACGGCTATAATGACAAAAATCCTTTTAAAGCGTTAAAAAACATTAACACATGTTTGTTCAGTAAGTTATTATTTTTTCACAATTTATAAGAACTTCATCATAATAAGTTATATTTTAATCAAGTCATCACTTTCTCATTCATGCATCAATATTTTTTTTTTGCAGATGCTGTTAAGACCAATATTCCTTCACCCCAGCTCTATAGAAAAGCTGTTCAGCAAGGGTTCAAGAGAATCAAGAACCTGCACTACAAGAAAGCAGCGATAAAAAAAAACAACATGCAAATTAAAAATAAAGCATATGTAATACCAATATAAAATGAGAACTGTCTTTTTTTATTATTTTCTTCAAATTCATCAAACGTAATTCACTAATGATTAAGCGAGTTACATTTTTCATGTGATTTCATTACTGAATATTCATGATATCTTTCAGTGAGGGATAGTGGGCTGATGATTTCACTGCTGCACTTTCACTTCATTTTTCACCAAGACTGTGTGTTGCTGAATAAGCAAGTCCTATTTACCTAATGATATCACTGACGAACTTTCATGATGTATTTCATCAAATATAATTCATTTATGAATAAGCAAACTCCACCTACTTGGTGATTTCACTATTGAATATTCACCCAGAAAGTCACTTGGTGAACGCCAATGACAGCCCCATGTTAAATTCACCTAAGGATTCCTCTGAAAATTTCTCGGTGAAGTTCCAGTTCCTCGAGGAAAAAGTTGGTTATTACTCGAGAAATTTTTTGAAATTTCCTACTGGGAAGGCGGCTCTATTTTGGCATTTTTTCGTCATGCTGTGATGCTCCTGTCTTGCCATGATGTTATTGTTAAAAAAAAACCTTCTTTTAAATTCTGCCCATAACACAGTGCCGTTGTTGATTTTAATTGAATCCTTAAGTTTTACTCTACAAGAATCGCTAACAAAAGTTTTAATAAATCCCAATAGCAATTCGATGCAACAAAAATATATTCCAATTCACTTAAAATTCTAAAAAGCCTCTATAGAAAGGATGTTTTTATCGAGGATTCCTTGGCAATCTAAACACATTCGCCTCGTAACATCTGTCGATTTCATACAAAACTTTCTTTAAAAAAAAATAAAGAAAATAAAAGCGAATTGAAAACCTATTTCACACTTTATTGATCGGATTGGAAATTTATTCGCTTTCCTTTCTTGATTTGCTCGCGGGAGTATCGGAAACCACAGTTATATACACAAATACTAAATTCCACACTAAAAAGGAGGTAGGTACAAATTTATGAATGAATTCCGTAAAAAAAGGAAATAAAACTTTTTTCATAGTCATTGACGGAAATCCATGATATCCTTTTCACATTGGATTTTTACTTTGAAATCATATTCCACCCAAAATAAATAAAATGCACGACTTAGTCACAAACTTGCTCTTGTAGCAAACTATGGGACTGCAAAAATTTAAATTAATTAAATTCTGAAGATAGTTCGAGAACTATAAAAAAATGGCCTAAACGTGAAATCAAGTTGTATGGCAGCTATCATTAAACGGTTGTTTTGCCAAAAACTTTGAATGCCAAATTGTGTTAAATGTCAGGTTTAAAATCTGTATACCCAATTTAAAAAAAATCGGCTTAGCCGTTAACAAGTTATGGCCAAATTTGCAGAAACAGACTAACAAATCTCCCTTATGTGCATTTATAGCCAAAAACCTGAAATGCAGTTCAAAATCGTTATAGCCGTTTTCGAGCAAATTTACAAAAACTAAACCGTTATATGGCAAATACCCGTTATAGCCGGGGTAAAACAAAAATTTGAATTTTTCCTCTAGGGAATCACCAAAAAGTGGTGTATATCAAATTTGAACTAAATCCGTCAAACCGTTTAGGCTGTAGGTCGTTGCAACTACAACCGCACATACGCACATCCGCACAGACAACCGTACATACGCACATCCGCACAGACAGACCGACGGATGGCATGACGAATCCTACTTTTTTAGGCTTCTCTAGTATCGTAATGTCAGGTTTGATTAAAACCCCGAATTTTTTTGTTTACACGAAAGTAATACTTGCCCTATTGAGCAAGTAAAAAGTTGGCGAATTTTGCTTTCTTCAAGTGCAAACAACCGCAAGAGTCGTTCCTTGAAGGTGAGAGAATCCTTCTCCTTTTGATAGCCCTCGGAAAATAATAAACCCTATAAGAAGACCAATTCAATGTTGATTCTCGATGCGAAAAACACGCAGGTACATCTAAACATATACATACGTACATACCTAATATACAGGGTGATTGGTATAAGGTGCACCAAAAAGTTTGAGCGTGTAGGTGGAGTTAAGACTAGAAAAAAATCGTATGCGAGGGGGGGTCCATTTCCCCCCGCTTAGGCGGGAGTGGCAATTTTCTAAAACATTGACTTAAATCAGAAAAAAAATTATTTAAAGACAATGGTGAATGATACAAAACCTAGTTATATCTTTTTGGAAAGCCAGAAAACTAATCTTTTATTTAATTTTTTAAATTAAGTTGTTTAAATGAAAAGTTTTAGAAAAATTAATTTTCAAACTCAAAATTTTGAAAAAAAACTTAAAAAAAAATGTTTAAACTAATTTTTTTAAAAATTTTATGTAATTAACTATTATTATTTTTTTTTTCAAAATTCAATGCTCTTATTAATTTTTAGTCAAAAACAGAAAACCGGATGCCAAAATGTATCTTAGTTTTTGTGAAATTAAGAAAAACTAGAAGTATTTTTTCCAAGAAAAACACTTTTTTTTTGGTTTTCCTAAATTTGGCCTGCGCAGGTCAATTATTAATTAGGGAATTATCCCTTTTTTATTACATACCATCCGATTTCAATCAAATAATAAAAAAAAACAATTAACTTTTTACTTTACTTACTAGTTTTACTTTTAATTTTTTTTTAAATTTCTTAAAAACTAAGATACATTTTAGCATCCGGTTTTCTGTTTTTGACTAAAAATTAATAAGAGCATTGAATTTTGAAAATAAAAATAATATAGTAGTTGATTACATAAAATTTTGAAAAAAAATAGTTTAAAAATTATTTTTTAGTTTTTTTTTTAAATTTTGAGTTTGAAAATTAACTTTTTTAAAACTGTTCACTCAAACAACTTAATTTAAAAATTAAATAAAAGAGTAGTTTTCTGACTTTCAAAAAAAATATAACAAGGCTTTGTATCATTCACCGTTGTTTTTAAATAATTTTTTTTTCTGATTTAAGTCAATGTTTTAAAAAATTGCCCCTCCCGCCTAAACGGGGGGAAAAAGACCCCCCTCCCTTACGATTTTTTTCTTGTCTTAACTCCACCTACACGCTCAAGCTTTTTGGTGCACCTTATACCAATCACCCTGTATATATATGTATTCTTTTAGTAACTCCTATGTACTATCCCTTGTATTCCATTAAATTTAAAGGCGTAACGTATGCTGGAATTCATAACGGAACAGGACTCATAAAACGCATACAAAATGAGAGCCTATATATACCTACATACAAAAAAAAAATAGGTATGAACTTTCATCATTTCTGCGAAATGCCATCCGCTTCGAGTTCGCTTCGGGAAGTTAAAATATCACGTTCGGCATCTATAGAGCAATTCGTTTTTATATATACATACATACCTACATATTCCCTTTATTTTTTTTAACGTTATGGATAAAAATTGTTGCTGGAATTATGAGGTCATTATCATTATTTTTGCTTGCCAATATCCCAATTTCCTTAAAAGAAAAGTTGTAAACGATCGGAAAAAGATGAAAGATTATTGCGAATAAGGAAGCTTGAGGCTTTTTTTTCGGATCCTTCGAACAAAACCAAACGGGATAAAGGGTTATCCGCGCGTATCGATAAAGTATTTCCGAGGGGAGTAGAGAGTTTATACTTTTTTTATTGTGTTTCTGTTCCCCCCCAAAAAAAGAGGTTGTGATGAATTATGGTTATGGTTATTTGGTTATTCAACTGTTGTCGTTCGTTCTTCGTATACAAAATGTGTTTTGTTTTTTTTTTTTTAAATACACAATCGCAAATTGGGAGTAATTGAATATTTTCTTTTCACATTTTTTGAATTTTATTTTTTGTAAAATTTATTTATTTTGCTAACGGAAATTTATTGTCAAACCAAGCATAGCACTCATGAGGGGTTACAATGCAACATTCTTTTTCATTATGTTGGTTGGGATACTGTTGGTGTGTGCTGAATTGTATTTAAAGGAGCGGAAGGAATATTAAAATATTTATTTTCTTTAATAATTTTTATTTTAAAAGAATTCATTGAAAAAGAGCAATAACATTAGGCACTTAATATCGGTCAAACTGAGAAACAAGGATACTTTATGGTATCATAGAGTATAGACTACGGAATACATATCTTTAAAGTTCCTCAGGCGAATAATTGGCGTAAAAAAAAAAGTCTACAAAAAGTGGCTCATAACTTTGGCAAAATTTTTTTGGAAGCGTTAAGGAGTACAAATTAGTTCTTGTTATATGTTGTTTAACATTATTAAAAACGACCAGTCAAAAAAATAAAAAAAATATAATTTTATGACAATTTTTTGAAAAAAAGGTGGTCAGGGGACTGAGATTTTATTACCAGGGGACTGATAAAAACAATAATAACTTATAAATTATCACTTATTCAAATCAAAATATGACTTTATACTGTTAATTAATTAAGTGGCAGAATTAACTGATCGATATCAGCATGATTTATCGTGATAAGATAGCATTATCTTCGACCTAATTGGCTTTGAAAGTGCTTCTAAAATAGGTTTTTATAGCTTCAATATCGCCGTTAAAAAAATATGTTGGATCATCAATTTAAGATTGCATAGCAAAACCCTCGGCCAAAACCGTTAAAATGCACCATCTTCTGAAAATTTCTCAGACCTCTAGGATATATTGCTTTTTTATACAGGGTGATGGTATAAGGTGCACCAAAAAGCTTGAGCGGGTAGGTGAAGTTCAGACAAGAAAAAAATCGTATGGGAGGGGCAAAAAATCGAATTTAGGCGGGAGGGGCAATTTTTTAAAACATTGACTTAAATCAGATAAAAATTATTTAAAAACAACGGTGAACGATACAAAGCCTTGTTATATTTTTTTGGAAAGCCAGAAAACTACTCTTTTATTTAATTTTTAAATTAAGTTGTTTAAGTGAACAGTTTTAAAAAAATTAATTTTCAAACTCAAAATTTTGAAAAAAAAACTAAAAAAAATATTTTTAAACTAATATTTTTCAAAATTTTAATTAATTAAGTATTATTTGTATTTTCAAAATTCAATGCTCTTATTAATTTTTAGTTAAAAACAATAAACCGGATGCCAAAATGTATCTTAATTTTTGAGAAATTAAAAAAAAAAGTAAAAAGTTAATTCGTTTTTTTTTTATTATTTGATTAAAATCAGATGGTATGTAATAAAAAATAAAAAAGGGATAATTCCCTAATTAATAATTGACCTAAGCAGGTCAAATTTGGGAAAACCAAAAAAAAAGTGTTTTTCTTGGAAAAAAATACTTCTAGTTTTTCTTAATTTCTCAAAAACTAAGATACATTTTGGCATCCGGTTTTCTGTTTTTGACTAAAAATTAATAAGTGCATTGAATTTTGAAAATTAAAATAATAGTTAATTACATAAAATTTTGAAAAAAATTTTTTTTTTAGTATTTTTTTCATAATTTTGAGTTTGAAAATTAATTTTTTTAAAACTGTTTTTAAATAAAAAAGTAGTTTTCTAGCTTTCCAAAAAAATAAAACAAGGCTTTGTTTTTAAATATTTTTTTTCTGATTTAAGTCAATGTTTTAGAAAACTGCCCCTCCCGCCTATACGGGGGGAAATTAAAAAAATAATTGAGAATGCAGCGTGTTCAAATCTCATACATTTTGAAATAATTTTTATAAATCACTAAATTAATTTGCATTCAGTGTTTAAAATCCCATTAAGTGATTTCATTTTGAATTCAGTAATTTTAATTCATTTATATCAAATGGAATTCAGACTTAACGTGAATACATTCGCAATCGATTTCATTCTTTTACAGCTCTGATATCAATAAATTATTCAGGTAAAAGGAAAAGGTAGAAGCTTTAATAGAGTAGTTATTACGAATGCAAATATTGAAGTTTCTTACTTATGAATTGTAAATAAATTGTAAAGTGAATGTGTGCCAAAATTGAAGTATGATTAAACTAACAACAACCAGTGTCCACGAACACTATTTGGTACTACACTTTTGTTTTTTAAATAACAATTTTATCTTATATCACATTTCACCAAAATTGTTCTTTTTCTTCGGTTTGTTAAATTGTTGAGTTAGAAATAAATGCATTAAAGTTTTGTTTTAAAAATGTTTCCAACCCCAATTAAAAGAAAATTTATTCCTTAAATACTACAAAGGTTTAATTATAAAATTATTCAAATCGACAATGTTAATTTTTATTCTGTTTAAATTATATCTCTAGAATGTCACTCACTATCGTCATCGTCGATATTGTTTCCTTTGCTGCGTGTTGCGCAAATTTAAACTTCTATTTCCGGAAATCTGCCTTCGTCAAATACAAAAAAGCTAACTCGGACATTCTGGTAAAATTAAATCGCAGCTCAACGAACCCCCTACAGCTACAATGTCAATTACACGAATAATAATGGAGGATAACGAAATTGATCCAACTTTTACCTTTTCCATCTCATATTTCTTGCGCGTTTAAAAGAAAACAGTACCAAATGCTGTTTGCTATAACTACTCCATAGTACAATTTCAATTCTGTTCTTCCTGTTCTTAATTAAACTTCTCTTGACTGTGACAGACTGCCATCTTGCGCAACAAAGAAGAGAAGGAAAAAAAACGGTAAACCTTTCACTAGTTTACTAAAATACCTTCACCCTATAGTTCTTCACATTATGCCTTGCTGACTTGAGACACCCACGTCCACCCGACTCAACGTCCATTCTCGAAAACAACCGACCATCGTAACCTGTCGCTCATTCCGTTGTCCTCATCTTTCAATTCATTAAAATGCAATCTTAAATTGTTGTCATTCTCTCCGGATCCGGCACAAAATGGCGAATGGAGCGAATTCACCCTTGCCTGGCAGTAATTAAATGAAAAGCTTTTGCTCGTTAACGGGTTGGTTTGGTGTAGCGGTTAGTTGGTTATAGTGTTTTAGTTTTACTGGTTGGCTTGATTTCTTTATTTATTTTGAAGAGTAAAAGTTGTTTGGTTTACAGTTACAACAAAATGTTACATTACAACAGCTCAGCAACTCTAAAAGACGACACAAACACAACTCGACAACGAGGACAAGGATGAAACCGATAACATATTGGTGACAGGTAGAGGAGCGCTGTTTGTCCCTCTTCCGTTTTGGTCTTATTTTGCCTTTTCATTAACAAAATGTATGAAGAGAAAAAGTAAAAGTTTCCACAATAAACAATAAATGGAAACAAAATTCAGGAAACCACATTCGGTAGGGCTCAGTGTGTCCTGGAAAATTTAATACAAAAACAAAATAAAAATAAATTACATTCGTAATTAAATGAAACATTTTGCCTTTTTTCATTTTAAACTTTACTAATTGAGTTGAGTTTCTACATTTACATGTCAAATTATTTGAGCTACTTTATATGGTTGCCGTTTTCATGGATATGCTTTATAGGGTTTCCTAAATTGCAACAAGTAACAAAGTGAAATTGGCAAATGGAGCATTAAATTAGAATTGAATGAGTTAGTGTTGGAGTTGACATGCCTTGTTAAGTCTGATTAAAATTTTGTTTATTTATTTAAAAGTAAAGTTGGAAACTCAATGCTCACAGTTGTGCGTTGATTTTAAGCTAAATATAGTCACTGCACAAAGAGTTTAACAAAACATCACAGATGTTCCCGCAGTCAGTAACCTTTTTTTTTAAATATAGTCGTGAAGCTCATAATGAAACATTTAAAATAACAAAAAATAACAATTTAAACAAAAAGGTCACTCCATATAATGATTACAATATTTTTTTTTTTTTTTATTTTTTTCGTCCAAATATTTTCATAAGAGTTTGTCATCGCACAATTTATATTTTCAGAGATTTGGTATACTATACCTTTCAGCTATAACATTATTTAATATTTTATAAGAATTATTATTTAATACATTAATTTAAATTAATAGGAAAGACGAGTAAAACCCCCTATGTGATGAAAAAAAAGCATATAGCGTTACAAATACTCATGTTATGGCAATAGTAAGCCATTTAACATAATATTTAAAAAAAGAATCAGAGTGTAACATGTATTTGTTTAAAATATTGAATATTTATATTTATATATACATTAGGAATATTCGTATATAAATACGTTGGTAATTGAGTATGGAATAATTAAATAAATAAATACATAAATAAATAAAATAAAAAAAATAAATAAATAATAAATTAATAAATAAATAATAAATTAATAAATAAATAATAAATTAGTAAATAAATAATAAATTAAAAATAAGTAAATAAATAATAAACAATATAAATAAGCAAACATAAACATAAATAAATAAGTAAATTAATAAATAAGTAAATAAATAAATATATAAAATAATCAAAATTAAATAAACAAGTAATTATAATTGAATAAATACCTAAACAGTCTTGTATTTGATTTAATAAATAATTTAAACAAACATTTATATATCACAGAATTTCAAATATTTTTTGCATAAAAGCCAGAAACCTAAAACGATGTGTGCGCTTATCACAGATTATAATATAGTTGATTAATCAACGGATTATCAATACAATCACAACTGTTCCTGAATTTAATTTTTAGCTTTTCTATTCGGTCAAAAATCAATTCAACATTCGCTCTTCTGTGAAGATCTATGCGGTGGAATAATGCCACGGAAGATTAAACATCATTTTATTTTATTTTGTGAAATTTGAAGTTTATTTATGTGACATTTAGCACAATCTCCCCATACCAGGCACCCATACAGTAACAACGCTTGGAAGATAACTTTTTGTATAATAATTTTATTTTCGATAGATAGCTTCGAGTTTCTATTAATAAAATGATTACAATATGGATCATCAATTTACCATATTATTGAGTTTGTCGAGGAAGGGTTAAAAACTTGCCAAGTTTCATTTTTGCACTAGGTCATTATATTTATTTAGAAAAGTGCAAAGTACGGTAATTCTCCTGTTGGAAAGTGTATATACAGCTATGTAACTGCACGAAAACAAAGGATAAATTTATAAAATCGCAGTTAGCTATCCAGGATTAAATAGATAAATACCTATTTTTCGATTTTACGTTGCACGAATGAAAACACAGCTAACCAAAGATTAACAAATAAAAATAGGAACGAAACAGAAGACCTCCACAAAACAACAACTACATTTGCTACACACACTAATGCGAAACCCACCGATAGCAACTTCTTGTCAAATTCTATTTGACGGATGTGAAACTTTTAATCGCGCCCGAATATTTATTATTAATTAATTAAACAAGAGATTACCGAATATCAACAAATAAATAAAACTACCCGAATTTAGTACAATAAAATAAGATGCGCTTACTGCGCAAACCAAACAAACGAAATCGACAATTAATAAACTGACTCGATTTGTTGACAACTCGGCGGCCGAGAAGGTATAAGGTTCTAAGCGCCATTTTTACGAAAATTGAGATATGGGTATCGTTGGATTCGTTTTTTCAAGTGCTTTCGAATGAAATCAAGTGAATGTACCTTAATCCAGCCTATTTATTATAAAACAGTTTAAAAACAAACGTTCTTCCAACCAAAATGTAGCTATTTTAAGGCAGATAGAACTTTTTTATTCTCTCCACGACCAATAAAAAATTACTCATCTTCTTATGAACATAGAACATATGTGAAATTCTGTGATATATAAATGTTTGTTTAAATTAATTATTAAATCAAATACAAGACTGTTTAGGTATTTATTCAATTATAATTACTTGTTTATTTAATTTTGATTATTTTATATATTTATTTATTTACTTATTTATTTATGTTTATGTTTACTTATTTATATTGTTTATTATTTATTTACTTATTTTTAATTTATTATTTATTTATTTACTTATTATTTATTTATTAATTTATTTTTTATTTAAGTTTTTATTTTATTTATTTATGTATTTATTTATTTAATTATTCCATACTCAATTGCCAACGTATTTATATACGAATATTCCTAATGTATATATAAATATAAATATTCAATATTTTAAACAAATACATGTTACACTCTGATTCTTTTTTTAAATATTATGTTAAATGGCTTACTATTGCCATAACATGCGTATATGTAACGCTATATGCTTCTTTTTTTTCATCAGATAGGGGTTTTACTCGTCTTTCCTCCTAATTTAAATTAATGTATTAAATAATAATTCTTTAAAAAAAAAATAAATAATGTTATAGCTGAAAGGTATACTATACCAAATCTCTAAAAATGTAAAATGTGCGATGACAAACTCTTATGAAAATATTTGGACGAAATAAATAAAAACTAACTAAAAACTAAAGAACATTGTGTTCCTTTATTTTGTACATATAACCTTATAATTCTTATCAGATTGCCGAAAACACAACATGGAAAATGGGAGATGGAACCCTAAAACAGCAAGTAATAAAGAAATGCATATGCCTGAAATTGATAAAGATTTTGTCATAAATGTAATAAGAAGAATAGCAAATATCCAATTAATAACTAAAACGTTTATTTAATTATACCTTTTTATATTATAAGCTATTTTCTTATTTGCTTATTTCTACTTTGAAGTTTTGCATTGAAAAATGTACAAAGTATTTAAATATACCGTTTTAAGTACTACTACATTATAAATACTACAAAATAATTTCTCTACTTAATAAAAATTTCAAAATCAGCATTTTGTTTCATATTTAATTTGCAAATGATGCCATAAATCTATATTTACTAAAAACACAATGTTTTTTTCACGATGAAATTTGTTTTATGCAATCTCCATAAGCTAACTTAACAATTATATGATTCTATGTGGTACATGGAACCCTCATCAAAGTTTGATTAACATGTAATTGGCTCATAGAACCTTGTCAAAGAAATTAAAATTGGAATTAAAAGGAAGTTGCTAAATAAATAAGGGAAAAAATTGTTTTTACCATCATTATTATCAAAAAGCTATCGTTTCTCATCATTCAAACTTAAATCAATAGTCATTTAATACTAAAGTGGCGTAGGTACTTACTTTTATATAAAAAGGGCGTCATGTATTTTTTGAATTAAAGGAAATACCAAACCAAGAAATTGAAGAAATAAAACAAAAGTATTAAATTCCCTAATTGAAATTTTAACAATTTATTAAAAATATTATATGTCTGGGAAACCTTTTAATATACACTGCAAGTCATAAGGATAGAAGCACGCATTTTCGAGAAGTAGAACTAAAATTTCTTTCATATCATGAGAGACTGAATACAAAAGTTTAGTGCACAAGAAGGAATGGTAAATGTTCAATACAAAATACTACATTAGATCTTCAAGGCGAATTCTAACGGTGTAGTAGAGAGAAAATAATCGATAAACACATAATTTTATATGATTTAAACGCGTCATAAGAATAGAAGCACTTGAAAAATAGAACGAAACAGAAATGCTGCAATTATTCTTTATTTAGTTTTTAATTTATTCATATTAAATTAATTATTTTCAATAATCAGAGTTTAAAATAACTTAAAAAAGTCCCTTAAAGTCAATTCTATTATAGGAAAAATTAAAGCGAAAAACTATTCACCACACGATAAATTCCCCTGTCCCAATCCGGCCCAGACTTATAACACGAAGAAAAACTGTTGTGTCAGACAAGTATTTACCATTTTTTAAACAAATGGTGAGAAACGATTCGACCGCTTGCGACAACATTAAAACATTAAAAACTCTTAGACCTTCGCGCAGATTTTTAGGGAAAGAGGAACACTAAGCTAAGTCATTTTCTTTTCGTGTTTGAGAAACTTTATATTAAACTTTCATATTAATTAATTATATATATACTTTCGACGCCTGTACACGCCAGTTTCCACTATTTGATCATAAATGCCATCTGCATAGTGCATATAACTGTATTTTGTGTGGACTTTCCGTCTCACACACGATGATTTCCTTATTAACTTTCCGTCGCGTCACACAATTTGTATATAAAAATGGTTATAAGAGTACGTCACAATTTTAGTGCCTTTATGATTGCAAACCTCCTGGTTTACACGTAGCATGTTTTACTGACAATGAGCTATAATGTTGTTGCTTTTCCAAAGTACTTGAGAGCAGGGCATCTGGCTGATGAGTGATGAGTTCTTTCTCCTCTACTATGGCTTCTGGTTAAGAAGGAAATTCAACCAAAACTTGAAGGAGGTGGGGTGAAGGTTGTGGCGTATGCTGACGACTTGGTTTTGCTGGATTTGGGTAAATTCCTATCTGTGATTACTGAAATCGCTGATATCTGGGTGTTATTCTTGACCCTAAACTTAAGTGGAACTTGAACATTGAAGAACGGGTTAAAAAAGCAGGCATAGTTTTATATGCGTTAACTCGAGATGAATCTAACCCTGTAATAATCTCGCACTGGAAACCTGGGCCTACAATTTTTTTTTTTTTTCAAACAAATAAACTAGATTTCTTTCTTTCTTTTAGCGTACCACACTTTGGGTATCCGTTAATATTACATAAAACTGTAGTTTAAAGAAGAAAATGTTACAAGGTGAAACTACAATAATATTTAAGAAGCCCAGATGATCATCTTGATGTTTCCTTATTTTCTTATTTCACCAAGTAAATTTAAAAGTCTACCTATAGTTTCTTCGAAACAAAAACACATTGTTACAATTTTTTGCAAGGCCTGACTTTGTGTGTTTTTTTTTTTTATTTAACAAAGTTCGTCAACAATGTTTCGTTTGTAATTCTAATACGAAAAATGTTTAAATTAAATTCGGAAGTGCAAAGTGAATTCTTTTCTGTGTTAATATTTTTCTTTCTAACTTCTTTCTCGCAGGGCTAATCTGATTGCATCATTTATATCCCTCTCCCAAGCAAAATAATTCCCCAGATGTTTCATATTCACCCATCAATATCTGTCTTGTTCACGGTCTGCATCAGCATCCAAATGCTCCTCGTAAGTCATTTCTTAATTCCTTCATTGCAACTTCCTCCATTAGTGGAAATTCAGTTATGTCTTTATTAAGGAGTGCCGGCACACATAGATCCTTCAAACGTTTTTCCAATAATTCACTTAATACTATTTTTCAATTAACAAAAGACAACAGAAATATACTACAAAGAAAAAACTATTTCCATATATGAGTCTTAGAGGGATTACAAATACCAAATAAAAAAAATCTTTATAAACACAAAAAAAAAAAAAAACTGAACTCAAACAGGACAGCGATTATGTGATGGATTAGTTTTTCATTGAATTCAGAGGAAATAAATTTCATTTAAGGATTAACTAGAGAATATTTCTCTGCAACTTTTCGAATTTCAGTTATAAATATCCTAACAGTTGTTATAGTTTGCTTTACCACCGTTCTAGCTACCCTCGTACATATCTATTCACACATTCGGGATAGCGAATCCTTATGAATTATTATAGTGAAACTACTACTCCGTCAAACAGATGTTGGAAAGTGAAAAAGTTTCAAACATTTTCTTGCTCTCCACCATCACCTGAACCCACCACACAGACTTCAATTTAGGAATTGGGTACAAAAGTCTAAAAGGATAAACCCACTTATTTGGGAAAGTTATTTCCACACATTCACACGTGCCATTCAGAGTTCCTGGAAATGGCATTCGAGTAAGCTGGCCGCAAATAGTTATCATTTGTTTGGTTTGTCACATGTTATGGTTGCCAGCTTCGTTTGATTTATCGATTGCTTTAATTTTTTTTTTAGTTCGAATATATTGTTTTGTTTATAAAAATGTAGGATCCAGTTTTCTGGAAAGTGAAACAATATAAAGAGTAATACTAACAAACAGACAAAAAGAAATAGTACAAGATCCGGTAGAAGAAATATCTACCCTCCTCTGTTATTTGATGGTGACAAGATAAATTATACACTAACCAAACGCACATTTGTGTTATAGCGATCAGGAAAACGAAACAGAAAAATTTTTCAGATCGATAATCTAATATATTAAAAGCTGATATTTTGTGCGTTTACTTATAACTCATGTAGTTTTCAACCAATTTTTTTGGTTTTTCTTTTAAACTATTCAGAAAAACAATGAAAAGGACATAGGCCACTTTTGGTAATTGATAATCGTAATAGGAGTGTGAGTGTTAATTTGTATCGATTCAAATATTTATCTTTTAATATTATTTTTTACTTTCTCAATGGGAGAAAAAAAAATCGCGGTTTAAATCAAACCTGATACTAAGATGATAGAGAAGCCTAAAAAAGTAGGTTTCGTCATTCCGTCCGTCGGTCTTTCTGTGCGGATGTGCGGAGGAAAAATTAGAAATTTGGTTTTAGCCCATATAACGGTTTAAGTTTTTACAAGGTTTCTCGAAAACGGCTCTATGCATTTTGATGAAACTTGGTGTGCGGTATATATGCAGTAATCAGAATAAAACTGCATCATAATAATTGGTAACAATCATAATAGGAGTATGAGTGTTAATTTGTATCGATGCAAATATTTATTTTTTTTATGTTATTTTTTTCCCTTACGGTTTTCCATTTCCGTTTTCCAATCTACATACTTTTCGATGCTGTTGGAGTACCCTATTCCATTTTATGATCGGATATGGTTGCTTAATTTTTCAAGAGTATCAACAAATATTTACGTGATGGTGGGGGGTTCGCGTTAGGCACCATTTTGAAAAACGCGTTGTCTTAAATAACTAAAGAATGGTTTATATGGTATTCAGAGCGTTTCAATAGAATTAAGTTATGTTCTTTCTTTTTTGCCTTTAATTTTGTTTAGTAAGTATAGGATACACTAGTTATGACGTGTAAGAGTTTAATTTTTTTTTCAAAATGTGGACGAATTATTTTTTGTTTTTTTAATTTCAAAACTTTTATTTAATACTTAACGATTGTATGCTGTAACTACTAAAGTATTCTTTTTCTATGTAAAAAAAAAAATACACCTGGAGAAAATATTTCTATGGAATTGACATTTTTTGGTTATGTAAAATTTATTTTGGTAATAAAAGGACAGCGTTCAACACATAAACCACGACTTTGTAATTAGCTACTGGTGCTGTTGAGGTTTACAATTTTGGGGTGCAAAGTAAAAAACTCTTATGGTAAGCTTTGGTTCATTCAAATCAAATAAATGCCTTGATAAGGCCTCTGAGTGAATCGGAAAATGGTTAACATGAGCATTATTTCTTTTTCTTGCTAATGCTATACACATTTTCTTAGAAAACGTCCTCCCATGCTCGTTGAAAGTATGTAAGATTTCCACTTGTAATGATTCCGATGTCAGCTAAAAGGAACTTTTTCACATCGGATCATACCTTCGACGATTCCTACGAAATTCTTGCATTTTGGTCGCATATGGCAACCATCATACTACTATATGTAAGTTTAGGCTTAAGGATTTATAGACTATCAAACAAAAAAGAATAATGTATGTGAAATGTAACATATGGCCAGGGTATGATCGATTTGTTCTAAACGTGCGCAAAGATATAGCGGGGTTGAAATTGAAGGCAGAAGGAACCAAACTTTTTCAATCGAATGAAAATGTTTTAATGTTGTGCAAATAGTTTTTCTTTCTTTTCCATTACTTTTCCACCCTTATCTTGACGGAGGGATGTCCATGTCACATCTTTCTTTTACCATGTCTTCAATTTTACATATTTGTTTCGTGGAAATTGATAACGAAGTGATTCCAGGAATTTTTGTGAACAGAGGAAGACTATTCGAGTTATAGTTTGAGAAACGAAGTTCGAAGGACTCTTTTGTAGGAAACTTAAACAATTCCTCATAAATTTTTATATAGAAATTTTCAATTCAACAAGATGGTATCTAGATATACCGTTACTCTAGAAGGATGGCATATAGATATTGTTTTTTTTTTATTTGTCTGTTTTTATCAAGGAAAGAGATAGAAGAATGCCGTATGAATGTTTTAAAAGAATTATTGGGTCAGGAATACAGGAGTTTGCAGTGGAAATGTGTGAGTTCTCATCGCATTTTGTGTGATGGTATTGTGTTTTATGCAAAAATAGATGCAAGTTTAAAGAAACTAAATAAACCAAATAAATCATAGATTGAATTTAGAAAATAAATTTAACATAAAGTGTTTGGTACGAAGAAGTGCCATAGTGAAACTATGGCAATCATGGACATTGTGTTGATGAGGATAAGGGTTGAAATGTTTTGCAGGAATAAAAGTTAATAAAGTTTTCTTTGAGAAATGTACGATTTTTATATCAAGTGTTGTGCTGGTGCTATTGGCATGTAGGGTAGAAGGGGGTGCATTTTCCAGATGTCTAGATGTCTTATATGAATCTTTAAGGCCTTTAAAAGGAAGTTTGACAAGCTCTATACAAGGCTTGTAGATAAAGGTTCAATATAGCTTGTATTAGGCCTTCCGAAGTTGTTTACTGATAATTTTAAAGAAAATTGCTGCTATAAAGCTCACCACGACAAGTCAATGCAAACAACTTTTGAAAGACTTGCCTATAAATGCTTAATACGAATTTTATTATTCTGCTTATATGTCAATTGTCAGTCTTTTAAATAACCTCTTAGTAACAACATTACATTGATTCCTGTTTTTTAATAATGAATTCAGGAGGAAAGTTTTCGTGTTCCGAATAATGTGTTAGCAAACAGCTCTGCAATTGCATGCGGGCATGTTAAATTTTCAGATGCAGTTTTTATAGTTTTTCCCATAAGACTATTATAGTTGCCTGTTAATGACTTTACATCCGCCTATAGCTTTTATGAGCTGGAATTGGGGTTAATGTTTTCTGTAAATTTTTGAAAACATGAAATTTTTGTTTGATTCTCTGAGCTCCGCAATCTCTTTATTCCACCAAGGCACCTTTTTTTGTTTGCTTGGTTTGTAATGGCTTTGAGGGATAGCTATATTTGCTGCAAAGCGGATGGATTTTTGGAAAATGGCTGTTTCTTTGTTAATTTTTGGCGATTGGGTTTTCACAGATAAGAAGTTGGAAACTTCAGACAGAAAAGAAAGCCAGTTTGCTCTGTCTGTTTGGAATTTTGGTGGAATTTTTATATTTAGATACGGAGTATCGAATGTCAATGTGGTCACTATCGGGAAATGATCACTGCCATGCAAGTCAGGAAACCTTGACCAGGAGGAGTTTGCGCAGAGTTGAGGCCATGTAAGAGGTAAATCTATATGAAAGCCAGTGGCGTATCCAGAAAAAATTTGTTTTGGGGGGGGGGGGCACCTGTATAATTTTTCAATAATTTTTTGTTTACTTTTTATTTTTTTGTAGTCCTTTTAAGTTAGTAAAATAAGTGGATCCATTTTTTTTTCTCCTCTTTGGTCCAGTTTTTCAGTGCGTGATTAAAATTAAACCTGGGTTAGGTAACTCACCGAATCGGGTGAGATAACTTTGGATTAACTAAACAAATGCTTTGGATTTTGTATTCTCAGAGTTTCTTAGGTCCTTCCGCATGAATCCTGCTAACATTCAGGTTCTTGGGTCAATTGAAGATAAATTTATGCCCAGAGTTAGCTAACTCTAGTTTAATTCACAACTGAAAAATTGGCCCTAAGAAACCTTAACTTGCATAATCCATAAAATTAAACTTTTTGTGAACAACATTTTATTTTAATTTGTTATTTGATTAATAAAGACAATAAATAATAATGAATTTTATTATGTTAATATAACATCATATTTTGAAAACTTTAATTTGATTGTTGAAATAGTTAATGTTCAATTATTGTTTTTTGGGAAAATCAAGTCCATTCTATTACTTTTCGTGTTGGCAAATTGCTCAACAACTTCCTCAGGATCTATATTGATTTCTCTGTGAATATTCATGGATGCTAATCCATTTAGACGTGCTTCGGAAGTTGTTGCCCTCAGCAAAGCCTTTAACCTTCTCAGGACGGAAAATGATCTCTCTGGTTCTGCTGACGTAACTGGGAGTACACACAGTACTTCTAGTATCTTCCTTATATTTGGGTATTGTATATTACTGCAAACGGGAAGAGAAGCTAAAGCTGTTGCTGGGATATTTTCTCCATTTTTCTCCTCCCACGTTTGTTTCCATATCTAATAGTAGAATGAAAAACAGAACTTTTTGGTTACCGAAAGAATGAACTACTTTATCATTAAAGTGCAGTTAGACAGATCTGGAATCGATTTCCAGACATTGAAGACATTGATATTAATTTGAAGTAACACGACAGAAAGAACTCAAAATTAAACGATTTAACAGTTAAGGTTTTATTCGAGGGTGTTTCAGGCAAGGGGGGTACTGGTCGATGTTCTGTGTTCTGTTTCTGTCGGCAAGTTGTAAAGTTATCTAAAAAAAATACTTTATTTCGTTTTGAAATTTAGTGTGAATATTGAAGCAGTTAACTTTTCAGCTAGGTAGTGGTCGAACTCGTCTTAATTCTTTTTCATATTATTGAAAATGAAAAGATTTTTAAATATACATAAATGTTTTAAATATTGAAAATCTCGTTACAATAATTCAAACTAAAATGGAAGATAAATTTAGCATTTTTACTAAATACAAATTGAAAGTAGTCAACACTTAATATTTCGTAGAGTTATGAATTATAAACATAATTTTTTTTATACCTTTTTGTGGTTCAAAATTACTAGCAGTGTTTTACTAACAAATATTACTCACTGCGAATAACTTATTTTATTTTTTGTTGAATATTTAAAATGGTCCTTTTTTTATGGTATGTTTTTTTAGTTGAAATCGCGCATTGGATAAGTCTTGTGTTTATTTTTTGAAACACTTTATCAACAATAATTATTATTTTGAATACATAATATTAATCTAAAGATTTTCCAACGATGTCCGAAAAAAAAAAATACCTGAACGCTCAACGTTAGCTAGGGGGTCTATCACAAACAAACACAAACAGTCGTTTCGGGCCTTGGGGGGCTCCGAGTATTTGAGCTCCCTCTAAATCTCTAATATTTACGAAAAAGTTTCAGTTATTAATGTACATAATGATGAAATCACCTAAATAATAACATGATCCTGGAGGCTTGGGGGGGCCCCTGCCTCCACCCCCTCAATACGCCACTGAACAGTGCCAAACATTTAAAACGAATAAAACTTCAAAAGAAACCACCACTCAATGTGCAACACAAATGTAGACATTATTTTTCTGACTCTGTAATGAGTTGGCAAATGTTTTTTTTTTTCAGATGAGAGGAAGTTTAATTTTGATGGACCTGATGGGTTAAATTATAAAATAACTTCTCATCCGAAGGAGACCACGTTAAACCATTCATTTGATCATCTCAGAAAATTCTGAACGTCTACATTTGTGTTACATATTGAGTGTTTGTTTCTTTTGAAGTTTTATTTGTTTTAAATGTTTGGCACTGTTGGTTACTCTTACGACTGCTTAACCTCATTCTCATTTCCATTTTTTTTTACCCCCTTTCAGTTTTTTTTTACAAATCTTCGTTTCTTAAGGAGAAATGAATGACACTAAAATTCCATTCCAATTTGTTGGCTATCGCACTCCCGGTAAGACCATATTAGCTCGTTCAACACTAATGAGCGATTTTTTGCTAGCCATTTTACTTTCTATTGCGAGTGACAACTAAATTTTACTTCAAACTCTTCAACTGTTGATAAAATGTGTCAATCTCTTCAGAATGCCTGTAAACAATGAAGATAATGAAGATAATAGACCTTGTGCCTTTATTCAGTTGACACAAAAAAAAACACTGTATTTTTCATATAAATTGCCTAGAAAAGTAACCAGAAACAAAATAGTTAACATTATACATAAAGAGGTTTAAAGAGAATGGACATCGCACATGAAAAAAAATGTTGCTTTTAGAATTTGGCAAGCAATAGCTAGTATAGAGCTCTTATAAGCCAAATTTTCGCAAGCCACACATTTCAAACTTTGAAAATTAAAAAAAAAACAGCTATAAGGCCTTTTAAAGGAAGTTTGACAAGCTCTATACAAGGCTTGTAGATAAAGATTCAAAATAGCTTGTATTAGGCCTTCCGAAGTTGTTTACTGATAATTTTAAAGAAAATAGCTGCTATAGGGCTCACCACGACAAGTCAATGCAAACAACTTGTGAAAGGCTTGCCTATAAATGCTTAGTACGAATTTAATTATTCTGCTTATATGTCAATTGTCAGTCTTATAAATAACCTCTTAGTAACAACATTACATTACAAAGGTAAGTATCAAAAATCTTTAAACCGAAAAGAAGTGCTTTGAAAAATAATTCATTAATATTAAAATATGAAAAAACTAATAAAGATAATTATTTCTCTCCCTTCACCGTTTTCTTCATATCATTTTTTTCGCATCATATTTTTCTGAACAACAATGTGGCGTAGAGGTAGAGTGCTGGAGTAGTGAGTGGAAGTTCTCCATTCTGAGTTCAAAATCCAGGTAATTAAACACTTTTCTTTTTTATTAAAAATATAATTTCAATCTTTACAGAATGGAGTCAAAATATTTTTGGGCCCTGACTGCGAAGGAGGAAATATCTATCTATTAAAATGCTTGGGTAAGGCCTTTTTACAACATCCAAGACAAGCTATTAGGTATAAGCTGTCATTAGTAAATGGGTTGTATAGAGCAGTTTTATAACATCCAAAGCAAGCTATTGGCATTAGCTGTCACAGAATAGCTGGCAGAGGCAAGCCAATTGCATTTCTTGAAAAGCTATTTCCTGATATAGAACCTGCCACCAAAAGTTTTATAGGAGCTATATAGCTTGCGCAATGTGCACCAAAATAACTTGTATAAAGCCTTTTACTATTTCTATAGCAGTCTGAAAACAGCTTGTGTTGAAACTAATACAAGTTAAATTGTTAGTTGGGAAGCGCGGTGTGTATTCATCAAAAATGCTGTAGATTGATTTTTTGCAAATGCTGCTAAAATAAATTGTTTGATATTCCTTATAACACACAATATACATACATACTTAGTTATCGTTATATCTCATTGTCTGATTCTCCTTCGAATCTTTTGTTTGTACAACAACTGAACGGTTTCAAATGATTTAGCAATTTTCGCAACTTACGGAATATCTATTGAGGTAAAATTTATTGAGATATTTAAATCAATGCTTCACTTCCGAAAGGCTACATTCAGTCTTTCGATTTGAGTCAAAAGGTGCCTTTTGTAAAAAAAAAGGTCATTGAGCAATAATAAGATGTTGAATTTTTCCAAATACCCATTTCATCCTTCACTGGGTTCGTTCTAAGGAATAATCATCGGATATACCTCGTTATTATAAGAAAATGAACTTCCTTATCGCTGCTAATCAGCATACACATACCTACTTTTGTTATTATCCTTTTTCACTACTTGGACTAAGGTTTTATGTCGAAAAAAGTCCGTTGGAAACAAAAATTTAGCTTTAACCCTTATTCACGGTAGTTTTCACCAAATAAAATCTGCATGAATGGTTCACGCATTTATTTTAAGTGCTAAAATCCTTCCGCCCAACGATTTTAACGAAAATTAATATATTGATATAGATTGAAGTTTATGAAAATCAATTAGGTATTTTTCAAATTGTCAAAAAATAGTATTATATAACGTGGTAAGAAAGATAGCAGCGAAGCAAAAGTTTCATATGTGAATTAACATCACTTCTAATTAGAATCGGTGAATGTTAAAACAACAATTAAGTGACATTTAATTTTTTTTTACAAAAGACCCTTTATTTTTGACGACGTGACCCCATTGATAATTTTTACTCTCTGTAAAGGGCAAGTATTGGTTTCGTGTAAAAAAAAATCAAAGATTTAATCAAAGCTGAAATTACGATGATAGAGAAGCCTATACAAAAGTAGGTTTCGTCATGTGAGGTCCGTCGGTATGCCTGTGCGGATGTGCGAGGTTTTAATCAAACCTGAAATTACTGTAAAAGAGGAGCCTAAAAAAAAGGTTTCGTCATGCCGGCCGTCGCCGTCGGTCTGTATGTGCAGTTGTGCGGATGTACGGATGTGCGGGTATGCGGATGTGCGGTTGTGCGGATTGCGGATGTGCAGAGGTGCTGATGTGCGGTTGCCTGTTCAACGAACTACAGACTAAACGGTTTGACGGATTTTCTTCAAACTGTTCGTATAGTACTTTACGGTAATTCCCTGGAAAAGTTTTAATTTTTGTTTAAGCCCTTAAAGTTGGACACGAGTTTTTCGTTTAGATTTGGGTTCAAATTTTCTATGAATAGTAAAAACTCGAGTTTAGCTTAGAAACAACTTAGTAAGAATTTGTCAAACATCTATGAATATGACCCATTGTGTTTAATTTTTTTATGATTCCACTTCTCCATTCCTGCAAACAATATCTCATTTTCGCAACGTTACCCAAATTACTTTGAACCCACAAAGCTGTGCCAGCATACAGAAAAAAAAATTACAAATAGATACTTCTAATCCCGAAAATTCCCACTTTAAGCGATACCTGTAAAATAACTTTCAAAAAGATTAGCATAATTGCCAAATAAAATTCATATCGCACTTAGCTAGACCATAAAACCAGATCTCTCCCGATATAAATTCCCATCCCCGTATTCTTTACCTGATCCTAAAACATTTAAACCCAAGTAAGCCAAATTAAACTATAAAATTGCGACCCACATCCCTCCTCTTCATATATTAACATCAAAGTTAATCATTTAGAAGACTTTAGGCTCTCGCAACGCAATACATCCTTAAAAGTATCTCTAACTATACGTATATACAGGGTGAGTCATGAGCAATGCGACAAAATGCTAGGGCGTGTAGGTTGCGTTGAGACAAGAAAAAAATCGTATGGGAGGGGGGGGTCTATTCCCCTCCGTTTAGCCGGGAGGGGCAATTTTCGAAAAAACTGACTTAAAATGGGAAAAAAATTATTTAAAATCAACGGCTTCATTCACAATGCTGTGCGATACGTTTTTGAAAAGCCAATAACTTTTTCTTTCATTCTGTGTTTAAATAAATCTATTCTAAGAAATAGTTTTTGAAATATTAATTTTCAAAGTCAAAATTTTGAAAAAAAAAATTGAAAAAAAAATTTCAAATTCATTTTTTTCAAAATTTTACGTAATTAAGTGCTAATTTTAATTTCAAAATTCAATGCTGTTATTAATTTTAAGTCTAAATAAGAAAACCGGATGCAAAAATTTTTCGTTCTCAAGAAATTAAAAAAAACCAAAACCACCTTTTTCTAAGAAAAACATTTATTTTTATTGTAACGAAGCAATTTAAGAAGCATTAATCTTAGTTTTTTTAGTTTTTTTTTATTCCTTTTATTTTTACTATGTTTTTTATTGGAAGTACTTATAAAAAATTCTCGATATGATCTCCATTGTTTAGAAGGCATAGATTATATCTCCTTGTAATGGCTTCACATAAGTTTATGCTTGACAAATTTTCCTGCAATTTGACTCCAGCGACTTCAATTCGTTCCTTCAGTTGTTCCAATGATACTATTTCCACTTCGTAAACATAATTCTTCATAAATCCCCATGCATATAAATCTAGGGGAGTTAAATCTGGTGACCTAGGCGGCCATTCCGTGGGGCCCCTTCTTCCGATCCAACGGTCACTAAAATGATCATCCAGCCAGTTTCTCACCTGTAAGCTGTAGTGTGCTGGAGCACCATCTTGTTGGTAGATTAAAACTGCAATGCCTTTTATTTATCTTGCGTTGCAATTTTCTTTTTTTTTTCATTAAAAAAAATGCGGTTTTATTGTCCCTATTGTCCCCATAACAGGTAGAACCCATGGGCTGCGGGCAGGCCAAGGCAAAAATATTGACAGGTCAGTTTTCAGAAGTTATCAATGAAAATAATATTAATCCAGGGTTATTCCAATACTATTTAATTTTATTACGTTCTCATAAAACTCCAATTAAAAAAAAAGTAAAAACACTAAGATTAATGCTAAATAAATAAATAAATTGCTTCGTTACAATAAAAATAAATGTTTTTCTTAGAAAAAAGTGAATTTGGTTTTTTTTTAATTTCTTGAGAACGACATAAAATTTTTGCATCCGGTTTTCTTATTTAGACTTAAAATTAATAACAGCATTGAATTTTGGAATTAAAATTAGCACTTAATTACGTAAAATTTTGAAAAAAATGAATTTGAAATTTTTTTTTCAATTTTTTTTTTCAAAATTTTGACTTTGAAAATTAATATTTCAAAAACTATTTCTTAGAATAGATTTATTTAAACACAGAATGAAAGAAAAAGTTATTGGCTTTTCAAAAACGTATCGCACAGCATTGTGAATGAAGCCGTTGATTTTAAATAATTTTTTTCCCATTTTAAGTCAGTTTTTTCGAAAATTGCCCCTCCCGGCTAAACGGAGGGGAATAGACCCCTTGTCTCAACGCAACCTACACGCCCTAGCATTTTGTCGCATTGCTCATGACTCACCCTGTATATGTAAGTATCTACACGTTTTAATGAATTTACATATATAATTAAAATTTATTACGTCTCACCTGCAATTAAACGAACGCTTAATGATACTCTAGATCCCTTTTAATTCAACTACTCTCAAGAGGTTTATATACTTAAATGTACACAAGACGTCTCTCATAGTCCCATAGTCCTTCGTACTCACCGTTCTTTGCTATCTATGTACGTAGATTAGAATTATAGGGTTTTGGTATGTGACGATGCAAATTAACGTGCGGTAGATTTATGCGGGAATTCTTCCCCTAAATTTACCATTCCAGTGATTATATGAGTTTAACTTTGGGTTTTATTGCCGTAACCTGAAGAGTGAACGGCATACAGGATTAAAATTCTCTTGATGTGTGTGTGTGTTTCAAGACTGCGATGCCTTACACTCGTTTTACGCAAAATAATTATATGGGCTGACTACAAAATTCAAATAAAACTGTAAAAGTTCTTTAATTTTAACGTTTGTTTAAAAGTCCAATACCCTAGTGCCAATTTGGTTTATTATCTCGGAAGACCTTGAAACTTTCTTGATAAAAAAATTGTTTTGAAAGTAATTCCTTCTAATGGCATGGAGAGTGGAAAATTATCCCCTGAAGTCAGATTAAAAACTTCAAAACGCAGTTTCGTATTTGTTGAAGAGGCTTTTATTTTTACCAGGCGCAAATTAATTTTTTTTTTCATGTCCGTCATATGAAATGAAAGTTCATCTTTATTTACAATAGATGTACCTATAGCAAGTGAATTTTCAGTTAAGGCAGAATAAATGTCGACTTTTTTAATAGTCTGGTCCTCCGGGATTAGGTAAATTTGGGTTGAGGTAGGTTCACGAAAAAAAACTATTGCTTACGAACAAACCTTGGATACGGATGGTTTTATTGTCAACAGACCTATCAAACGAAACAAGGACAACGAATTTCGAAACTGAACACAGAATGTACTGTTCTTATGCAAAGTACAGTATTAAAAATAGTGAAAACCCTGAGTATCCAGGAAGTGCGATGGGATGGAAAAGACGTACAAAGGACGACACCGTGTGATATCTACAGCAAACTGTGCGGTTAAGAGCACCATTCGTACTGTGATAAGGGGAACGCTAAAGCAAGAAGTCTTGAGGTTTAAAAGTGTAAGATATTGTCTAGTCACAATCTGCATCAAAGACAGATTCAAGAACATAACGTTAAAATGTATCCTAGCGCCGACGTTGCCACCGCCGCCGCCGCGCCCGTACGAAAGTGAGAAAAGACTTTACCAAACAAGCATTTCCTAAAATACGGCGTAAATAAAATTTTCTAGACGACTTTAATGCCAGAATTGCAATATAGGGCATATTATTTTTTTTCGTAAACAATGCTGCTATCGATTTTAATAAAAAAATTTGAACGAGTGCATCGATTTTGACGAAATTTAATTATCTAAGACTACTGCCTGTTCTCAATAATACAGTCAAAAAGAAATGAAAAAAATTATTTTTGAAAAAGTTTTTTTCTGCAAAAAAACGTTAACTCTAATTTTTTCGAAAAAAATACGACCAATTTCGATAAAATTTTATATGAGTGATTTATTGCCAAAGGTGGGTTTCATGGCCAATTATTTTTTAGAATTAGCTAATAAACGGTATCTGTCATGAAACCGTTTATTTTTACACAGACTATCTTTTGAACAACTACAACGATAATTAAATATTCTGAAACAACTGCTTGCCCTTAATAATACTGCGAAAAAAAAATTTTCAAAAAAATTTGTTTTTGAAAAGGTTTTTTTATTTTTGCAAAACCCTTCTTTTTTATTTTTTTGAACAAAATACAATCAATTTCGATAAAATTTCATGTAATTCATTTTTTGCAGTGATGTCTTTTGTATAAATAATTTTTTATTACATAGGTAATTACCTACATTTTGTTTTGAGGAATTAAAACAAAAATATTGTATTTTTAAACTTATCAAAATTTCCCAGTCGTTAACACGAAAGTAACTTGCCACAAGAGCAAGTTTGTTCGACCCGGTCGTGCCCTGTATTTTTTCTTCTTTAACTAAAATTATTGTTGGCAACCATGATTGTAGGCATAGATACTCTCCTCAACTAGCTCTACAACCATGAAAATTTGGTTCCAATTAAAATTATTTAGAACTTTTTTACCAAATTCCTGGGCTATATCAGTTTGTTACTATATTCTAATTGTAGAATAAGATATATATTCTGCAAATAAAAAAAATATATTTAAGTATGTAGATACAAGCTTAAGTATATCGTATAAGTAAATACTCAGAACTAAAATCCCGGTTTCTGTATAGCTACAATATGATTGATTCGGCAATAGTTTCTAATATGAATAAATGTGAACCTGCGACCGGAATTTTCTTCAAGGACATAGCCATAAATATAATTTTCAATTTGAAAATATAAAAAAAAAAAATACCAGAAACCTTAAATCAGAATCACACCAACTTGGATATCAGTAAATTGCGTCCAAAACAGGCAGTCGTTGGTCATGGTTATTACTTTCCCAGACAAAGGTATCGCTATACATCTCGGCTTGGGGTGATTATCGTTCAGCACAGGAGACTTCTTAAGTGTTAAATGCTCTTTTGGGGATTCTGTTATTTTTGTGTTTGCTTGAGCTTTGGGCAGAGAATGAAAAACAAGAAATAATATTTCTGTACTGAATTGTTTTCGAGTTGTCTGGGATGAAAAAATAAAAAAATAAAAGATACAACTCCTCACTTCAACTCCTCGAACTTCCTTGTGGAAGGAAGTTCGAGGAGTTGACGCAAGGGATATACAGGAAGGTATATAATAAAGATTCCTTCTAACTATAGTAGATATTTTGTCAACGGATAAATGTAAATTTTCCCTGTGGGAAAAATCTGCTCCAATTATATCGTGTAGTATTATTTTTTTTTCATATTTGTTGTTTTACTGTCGTCAGGGAGAACGAGAAGGCACTGAAAAGGACAATTGAACAGTATTGTGTTAGTCTGGGTGGTTTTGTTGGGGCGTTGTTGTCGTATGCTTTCCATCGTTGCAGTTGTAGAGATTTTCGGATTAATTTTAATGCGAATCTCTGGTGTGAACTTAATTTTAGAGAACTCATATTATTTAAATGTTTAATTTAAAAATAAAAATAGTAATAGACAATGAGATAAGATTATTTGTCACGAAAAATAAATTTTAGAAATGAAAATGATAGCGTATTAGCACAAAACGTATATTTTACAGAAGGAAATATTTTTTTTTTTAGATTTAATGCTAAATACTTTTTATCATATATTCCCATAATCTCATAAACAAAAGAATAAGAAGGTTTTTCTACTCTGACTGTCGTTCGGCGCGCTCTATCAGCTCAGCGTATATATACTTCACCATAAAGTAGGTATAACTATTTATATAGTTATACCTTAATATTAAGGGATTAATCTTTCGATAATTTTTTTTTTTAATTTTGCGTTTGAAAATTAATTTTTCAAAAACTGTTTACTAAAACAATTTTGTTTAAAAATTACATAAAAATAGATTTATGGCTTTTCGAAAAGGTAAAGCATGAGATTAAAAGTTGTACCGTTGTTTTTTTAATAATTGTTTTTTTCTGTTTCAAGTAAATTTTTAGAAAATTGCCCTTCCGCCTTAACTGGGGGAGATAGACCCCCTCTCGTGTGATTTTTTTCAATTATCAACCTAACCTACTTACTTTATCTGTTTGGCATACCTTATGTTAATCATCCTGTATAATTACCTAAATGGAGTTTTGGAAAAAAAATTTGTTTTTCAAATTTAAAATTTGAAAAATAATTTTTCAAAAACTATTTAATAAAAAAAAATTTATAAAAAGAGAAAACAAAAGAAGAGATTTTTGGCTTTTCTAAAAGGTAGTACATGTCATTGTAGGAGTTCCGGTCTTTTGGATTTTTTTTTTCTTTTTTTAGTCTTTTTTTGTATGAAAATTGCACATATCGGTTAAGCGGGGGGTTTTAAGCCCCGTCCAATTCGATTTTTTTTCATCTTGACTCAACCTACTAGGTTTGCTTTGTTTATTACAAATTAGCTTTGCTTTGTTTATTTCAAATTATGTTAATAACCTTGTATATAAAATTACTGTACATATACCACCTATACTTTTATTGTAGTATCTCCGCCAGTGCCTTCAGATCTGGTTTATCAACCATTTTTTAGCAAATTTAACTTTGTTATGAAAAATGTGCTTAGTTTAAAAAATATAAACAAAGAACTGAATAAAGTCGGAAAATGTAGTTGTTTTTCGCTCCTCCCCAAGTTAGGACAAGGTCCTCGAGGTCATTAAGTTCGCAATTTTTTCCAGGTAAAAGTAAATATCGACTGGAGTATGACTACATAAATTAAAAACTGTTTAAATAATAAAACCGAAAATATTTTTTATTTGTCTTTTTTATTTATTAACAATTTATATTATCATATGCATTTCGAATCGACATACATGCGACATACATGAACATCCGCACCGACAGACCGACGGACGGCATAACGAAACCTACTTTTTTTGGGCTTCCAGGTACTGTTGAATTTGGAAACTTTGGAAACTTTGAACCCGCGAAGCGGGCCACCCAGGTGCTGTGGAATATGGAAACATTGGACTCATGCGCCTGCCAGACGGACTGACTACAGAAAGGGAGTTAAAATAACTTGAATCTCCCGAAGCGGGCCACCCAGGTGCTGTGGAATATGAAAAAATTGGACTCAGGTGCCTGCCAGACGACTGGACATACCCTAAGCGGAGCAACGAAGTTGCGTGAGCGGGACTGACTACAGTTTACAGAAAGGATTTTGACGAAAAAATATTGATGAAAATATTGAATTATAAATGCTACCCCAGATAAAAAGTTAAATACATGAAAAATAACCGGTAAAAACGATGCCTACATGAACTTATGAAACATTTTTGCAATTAATTTTGATTGAAAAATTCAGTTTTAAATTTCCTTTACAAAAAAGAAGTATTTAGTCAGTCGATATTTCGCCAGTCGGGATTTTGCCAGTCAGGATTTCGTACCCAACCCGTTAAAATGTGCGCTCTTAGAGGCTCCGGGCCTTCCGCAAACTATCGTGGATGTCCGAAGTTTCAGGAGATAAAGAAAAACAAAGCCCAAAATAAAAACAGTAGAGGTGAGACGCCCTGAAGTACGGCAGACAACAACTTCCGTTAATCCCGCAATTTCTTACGCCAAAATGGCGTCTAGAAAGGAAACACGGTACAGCCTCAACCACAGGTAGTCAAACAGGTCCAAGTGCCTACGGCACCTGTGCCAGAGGCGGATCTGATACTAGGGTGGATTACCTCTATTCTATTCTGACGGCAACGCTTAATGGTTAAAGGCGCGCTGCCTGAGCGACACTTTAAGATCCTAGTTGTGAATGTGAATTTGCTGATTAGGACCGAACGTAGAGCATACCTCTTTCATTTGCTACAAGACCAAAGTCCAGATGTGTTTATGGCTAGTGAAACTAAGCTAAACCAGAAACACAAACTGACTAATAAAAATTACAATATCGTGCGAAGGGATCGGCCCAACTCCTCTCAAGGGGGTGGGGTCGCAATCTTCATACGAAAGAGCAATAAACATAAGGTTATATACAATAGTGAAGTGCGAAGATTTGGGCTGCTAGAAGTACCTCAGCCTGCTAATTTTATCACAGAATTCGAAAAACTTGGATGAAAATTATTATCTCATGGCAGGAGATTTGAACCCCAAACATGAAAATTGGGGAAATCAAATTCAAAATCTGAGAGGGTACCATTTATTTAATTGGATGGGTCGTCACAATGTTGAGTGAAAGATCGATCTTTTTGCGACAGATAGACTTTCGTTTTCTAGGAGCTATGGTCTTCTGGATCTTTTACTGCTTGACTCACGACAAGTTATAACTGACGCAACAAATCAACTGTTGCGAACAGAAACTGTTAACGAACAATTGAATACGACAGTGATCACTGCGGACTTGCCTGGTTTATACAAGAACGTGACAACCGACGCACTACACCGACAAAAAACTGGACTGCTGACTAGGTTGAAACTTTTGTTCAGACGTTTCACGGACACACGTGATCTGGAGATTAGGACATTGAAGTCGTCGATCAAAAACATTAACGTTCTGATTAGACAAAACTATAGATTATCTATTAATTTATATTGGGATAACAGAATTCGGGCTGTTAATTCTAGCGACCCTAGTATGTTTCCCCAAATAAATAAGATATTTAGAAGAAATGATCAAAACGATCTTCCTTGTCTTGAACTTCAGAGGACAACAGATAATGAAGACGTACTTACGATTGCGGGAATCGATCCGGAAGGTGCCGTTTTCGATGATAATTTTTATATGTTAGAAGATCCTCAGGAAAATGTAGAAGCTGTAGGGGCTGCTTTCCAGCAAGTGTTCTAGGTGAATACTAGCTTTCGTCCGAATCATGACCTGAAGAACAGAGCCTTACTGCACAATTTCTATCTTGGAAATAACATAACGCAATGGCGATCTGAGAACACTGGTTTCACCGGGTTCAATAAAGAAAACTTGGCAAACGCCACCATCACCGAGCGAAATGGACCGTTCATATTTGATTTCGAAGGTAGAACGTCAGTTATTTTTTCAAGCACTAAAGAAAAAGATATCTGCGGGTGTCGGTGGTATACCCAACATTGTGTTACGACATCTCCCTGAGGAAGCAATAGACATTTATACCACACTGTTCAACAACGCATTGAATAATGCATATTATCCAGTGAGTTGGAAGACAGCTGTGGTTCATCCTCTCTCCAAAAAGGGAAGGGACAGTTCCAATCCGGCAAATCTTCGGTCGATAAGTCTTCTTCCAAGTATCAGTAAGGTATTCGAAAGATTCTCAATAGAGCTCTGTTCAAGTGGGCTGAGGACAAAAATATTATTCCAAACAATCAGTTTTGCTTTAGGGCGGGACTTGACACTATTCATACCGCGTCTAAGTTAGTTTCTGATGTTCAATGGAACAAAGCGAAAAATCAATGCACGGGTGCCGTTCTGGTGGATTTAGAGAAGGCTTTCGACACCATATGGTTAGAGAGTCTTTATCTGAAGTTAACTAGATTTGGCATAAGTAAACCACTGTTATATATGCTTCATGACATGCTCAATGCTAGAAAGTTTGTTGTCAAAAGTGGCAATGTAACTTCTACCACAACTTTTAATATTAAAAACGGTCTACAGATTGTATCGAAAAAAGTACAATTGTATCGACTTTTCCAACCGTGATAGCTACATTGTGAATATTTTGGTTAGATATTGTTTTTTGTTTAAGTATCCTACAGGCTTCCTTAATGCCAAGTAGCTCAGCTTGAAATACGCTGGCAGCATTGGGCAGACGGAAGGATTGATTGATGTTGAGTATTTCCGAGAAAACACCAGCCCCAACTCCATCAACCATTTTTAAACCGTCAGTAAAAATTGTGGAGTCATAAACCATTGTCACCATATCATTTTTCCATTCGTCTCTTGTGGGGAAAAATACGTTGAAATATTTTTCAGACGATTATAGTGCATGCAGTAGTGGGTTAATGCCTCTCTTTATGTCAATATAAAAATTTAAGAACAAATGCAGTTTTATACTTTTGTTTACGGAATTGCTCGTAAGTTTTAGGCTAGAAATAAAATCCTGGTTACTCTGAGTGGTGACTAAATTACTCGAAACTATGATAAGTAATCTTAGTCCAATGTATGCTTTAAGTATTTGTTTATTAGCGAAATTTATTAACCTTCGTTTTCATTTAGTAAATATTTTTTTTAATAATAAATTAAATTGTTAATTTTCAATATGAATTTCTGTTTTTTTTTTAACTTTTTGGTTTTCCATTAGCATATTGGAAAAAAAACACTCAGTCTCAAATAACGTTCATTATAAACATGCGTTTAAATAATGCTTAAAATTTGCATAATTAATTGCGATCAGCTTCCCAATAAATTCAAGGTATACCTATTTTAGAAAAATTAATATTCTTCAACTAAAAGAATTCCAAATTTTAGATAACCCCTGATGAAAGATACCCACATAACCAACAAACAAAGGTACGTCTGCTTAATTATAAGTAATTAACATAAATTCCCCCCATTATCCTCTACCATTAACCAAACCATAGGTGCTATCCTTACCTTTATTCAATCATCCTTCAAATATGCCCACAAAACATTCTTCACCACTTCGTTCAGCATCAGTAAATCCAACAATGTCTGCAAACAATTATCCTTTTTTTGGTTTATTATATTTCTTGTTGTAGTTGTGCTCCGCACCGAGAGAAACACCTGTCAACTGAAACAATTAATATTCATTCACACCACACTGTGTCAGCCAACAATGAACAAAAAGTGAGATGGGAAACTTCATTAAATAAAAGCTCCAATTCGTCGCAACCTGGAAACAGAATCAAATTTTCAATTTTAGCCAGAGGACACGATTGAAACACTTTCTGGCCAGAGAATAAAAATACACCAACATTATTCACAGAAATGACTCGGAAATTAAATGCATTCACTCATTAGTTTGGGAAAAGCACGCGACGCGTTGTCGTTATAGCTAGTCGTAGTTCAAGGGACTTGGTTAAACATCAAAGACACACCGAAACCACATGAATCCTACACACGTCAATCAGGATTCATAAGCACAACCTTTGCCTAAGTGCTGCTTCGAGTCGCACTATACACATGTACACAGAACAGGGCTCACAATATTAACTAAAATCACCCGTAGAACCAGACAACTCTACGACCTACACAATAAAGGACAACAACCGGGGGAATCCCTTTCGAATAACAGTAGGTATGTTGTGTATGTTTGCCTAACCAAGTTCGCGAAAAACGCAATTAAATCCAAATAACCCTCAAGCGCGCTACTAATGAAAACAGTTGGAGATCCTCCCGGAAAGACTATATTTGTATCTCAGTATTTGAATCTCAAGAGCAACACCACTCAATTTTTATCACAACACAATCTTTCGGAAGCACATTTACCCACATGAATAGAAAAACCGATATTTCTATGAAGAATTTACTCGTCCTTTTTCTATGTAGGTACCGCTTTTAGTTTGAGTAGAAATGTTCAACTGAAACTTAGCAAAGGGATGCTACTCTGTTTTATAGATACAAAAGCTGAAACTTCTCGGATAAAAGCTTGAGCTTGCATTGAGTTTGCGCGGATAAGGCCCACTTGTTTACCGAAAGAATCATATGACAGTCAGTGGTTTTTGGTTTCCGCAATTTAATTGAATTAAAAGTGTGGTTATTGCTTTCTTTTTTGCAATCCATTTTTTTCATTTCGCAGGATTTTGAGGTATTTTTCGTAGGTTGGTATTTACTGTGCACACTTGCAAGAGATCTTCCCAATACAAATGGTTGTCAGGAATCTCACGGGTTTTGTAGCGTTATATCGATGAAGCACCTGTTACCTATAGGTTGCGCGCACGTCATTATGTAAATAAGGAGGCGGCATACGACACGAGATGTATCAGACAGAGACTGACAGGTGGTTTTGCTTTGTGCCTGTCGTATATATGATGTTGTTTACTGTTATCTTGACATTTATACTATGTTTGGTGAATTTTTGAACTTGTTCGTATTTTGTGTGTGATATGTGTTTGGAATTTTGTATTTGAACTTGAAGTCATAGTGGCAGGTGTCAAAAGACATGGTTTCAGTTGGTAAATCGACTTTAAGGTGTGATGTGAATTCCATTGGATTTTTATCGATTGTATCTACAATTCCACATTATATTATTTTTACTTGCACATAAGGGTAAGAATTGGTTTGTATAAAAAAATCGTTTTAAACAAACCTGGACATTACGATAATAGAGAAGCCTAAAAAAGTAGGTTTTGTCAAGCCATCCGTCGGTTTTTCTGAGAGGATGTGCGTATGTGAGGTTGTTTGTTCATCGAGGTATAGGTTAAACGGTTCGATGATATTTTGGGATTCCCTAGAGTACAGATTCGAATTTTTGTTTTAGCCCGGTTATAGCGGTCTAATTTTCTCAAAAACGGCTCTAATTAGTTTAATGTAGTTTTGTGAAAGTTATTTACATAAATATCGAGTACTCTCAGTTTCAAGTACATAGTGTCGTGGGGTCAACATGTACCTACTTTAATTTTTGTGCAAGTGTTATTTTTTCTTTGCCTTTTAAATACAGTTTTAATACCTACATATTATGGCTTGGTTTATAAACTACGGGTTGACCGCAGTCAACCTTAAATTTTATGTGTGGATTGCAATATATTTTTCCATTGCAATTATGTTGGTTATAAACCGGCAAATACTGATTATTTTAAAAAAACATAATAAACATTTTCTATGCAAAAAGTGAAGTGCTGTGCGTAGGGTTCTTTTCACACAAACAAAAAATCTGTTAAGAAAATGGTAGAACTACTTTCGCCTCTCTCATCAGTGGATTCAAATAAAATCTTGGCATAGCCACCAAAGCCAAATCACGCTACTTAAGTCACAATTTAAACTGAATGAAACCATTGAAAAACGAAGTCATTTCCTATACCATCAACACCAACTCGTAGATCTGCACCACAGTCAACAACAACAACAACAACAACAACAACAACAACAACAACAACAACAACAACAACAACAACAACAACAACAACAACAACAACAACAACAACAACAACAACAACAACAACAACAACAACAACAACAACAACAACAACAACAACAACAACAACAACAACAACAACAACAACAACAACAACAACAACAACAACAACAACAACAACAACAACAACAACAACAACAACAACAACAACAACAACAACAACAACAACAACAACAACAACAACAACAACAACAACAACAACAACAACAACAACAACAACAACAACAACAACAACAACAACAACAACAACAACAACAACAACAACAACAACAACAACAACAACAACAACAACAACAACAACAACAACAACAACAACAACAACAACAACAACAACAACAACAACAACAACAACAACAACAACAACAACAACAACAACAACAACAACAACAACAACAACAACAACAACAACAACAACAACAACAACAACAACAACAACAACAACAACAACAACAACAACAACAACAACAACAACAACAACAACAACAACAACAACAACAACAACAACAACAACAACAACAACAACAACAACAACAACAACAACAACAACAACAACAACAACAACAACAACAACAACAACAACAACAACAACAACAACAACAACAACAACAACAACAACAACAACAACAACAACAACAACAACAACAACAACAACAACAACAACAACAACAACAACAACAACAACAACAACAACAACAACAACAACAACAACAACAACAACAACAACAACAACAACAACAACAACAACAACAACAACAACAACAACAACAACAACAACAACAACAACAACAACAACAACAACAACAACAACAACAACAACAACAACAACAACAACAACAACAACAACAACAACAACAACAACAACAACAACAACAACAACAACAACAACAACAACAACAACAACAACAACAACAACAACAACAACAACAACAACAACAACAACAACAACAACAACAACAACAACAACAACAACAACAACAACAACAACAACAACAACAACAACAACAACAACAACAACAACAACAACAACAACAACAACAACAACAACAACAACAACAACAACAACAACAACAACAACAACAACAACAACAACAACAACAACAACAACAACAACAACAACAACAACAACAACAACAACAACAACAACAACAACAACAACAACAACAACAACAACAACAACAACAACAACAACAACAACAACAACAACAACAACAACAACAACAACAACAACAACAACAACAACAACAACAACAACAACAACAACAACAACAACAACAACAACAACAACAACAACAACAACAACAACAACAACAACAACAACAACAACAACAACAACAACAACAACAACAACAACAACAACAACAACAACAACAACAACAACAACAACAACAACAACAACAACAACAACAACAACAACAACAACAACAACAACAACAACAACAACAACAACAACAACAACAACAACAACAACAACAACAACAACAACAACAACAACAACAACAACAACAACAACAACAACAACAACAACAACAACAACAACAACAACAACAACAACAACAACAACAACAACAACAACAACAACAACAACAACAACAACAACAACAACAACAACAACAACAACAACAACAACAACAACAACAACAACAACAACAACAACAACAACAACAACAACAACAACAACAACAACAACAACAACAACAACAACAACAACAACAACAACAACAACAACAACAACAACAACAACAACAACAACAACAACAACAACAACAACAACAACAACAACAACAACAACAACAACAACAACAACAACAACAACAACAACAACAACAACAACAACAACAACAACAACAACAACAACAACAACAACAACAACAACAACAACAACAACAACAACAACAACAACAACAACAACAACAACAACAACAACAACAACAACAACAACAACAACAACAACAACAACAACAACAACAACAACAACAACAACAACAACAACAACAACAACAACAACAACAACAACAACAACAACAACAACAACAACAACAACAACAACAACAACAACAACAACAACAACAACAACAACAACAACAACAACAACAACAACAACAACAACAACAACAACAACAACAACAACAACAACAACAACAACAACAACAACAACAACAACAACAACAACAACAACAACAACAACAACAACAACAACAACAACAACAACAACAACAACAACAACAACAACAACAACAACAACAACAACAACAACAACAACAACAACAACAACAACAACAACAACAACAACAACAACAACAACAACAACAACAACAACAACAACAACAACAACAACAACAACAACAACAACAACAACAACAACAACAACAACAACAACAACAACAACAACAACAACAACAACAACAACAACAACAACAACAACAACAACAACAACAACAACAACAACAACAACAACAACAACAACAACAACAACAACAACAACAACAACAACAACAACAACAACAACAACAACAACAACAACAACAACAACAACAACAACAACAACAACAACAACAACAACAACAACAACAACAACAACAACAACAACAACAACAACAACAACAACAACAACAACAACAACAACAACAACAACAACAACAACAACAACAACAACAACAACAACAACAACAACAACAACAACAACAACAACAACAACAACAACAACAACAACAACAACAACAACAACAACAACAACAACAACAACAACAACAACAACAACAACAACAACAACAACAACAACAACAACAACAACAACAACAACAACAACAACAACAACAACAACAACAACAACAACAACAACAACAACAACAACAACAACAACAACAACAACAACAACAACAACAACAACAACAACAACAACAACAACAACAACAACAACAACAACAACAACAACAACAACAACAACAACAACAACAACAACAACAACAACAACAACAACAACAACAACAACAACAACAACAACAACAACAACAACAACAACAACAACAACAACAACAACAACAACAACAACAACAACAACAACAACAACAACAACAACAACAACAACAACAACAACAACAACAACAACAACAACAACAACAACAACAACAACAACAACAACAACAACAACAACAACAACAACAACAACAACAACAACAACAACAACAACAACAACAACAACAACAACAACAACAACAACAACAACAACAACAACAACAACAACAACAACAACAACAACAACAACAACAACAACAACAACAACAACAACAACAAC